>JAJOZX010001514.1:655000-750000 GCA_023014485.1 Bathynomus jamesi | reverse complement strand
GGTAATGCAGGTCGTTGGGAGGAGATTATACGGTCGAATTGCATATGCAATCAGATGATATTTAGATCTTATTAACTCCACTGATCGGAAACTGCTCCCATTGTCTGGATATACCACGGGTTCATTATGGATTAAATGTGGATTCGTCATGGATCAGATGCAATTTTTTTTTTAATCAGTTCGAATGGTATATGTAAACGATATTAGTTTGGAATTGATACAACAAAAATGGATAATTAGTTTGAAGAAAGGGATGAAAAAAAAACCAGGGTGGTGTAGGATTGTTATGAATATACAAACATTGATGATATTTTTCATCATAATAAGTAGAGGGTGAACACTGACCCTACTCAGACGGAGCAGGTTTTTTGTAAGTTTATTTTAAAGCAGAATATTTGTTATTTCGATACGAGTAAACATACAACACCAACGGACATTTAATTTTGTTTTGCTGATGCTTCACTGGACAAATATTTTTTTAGAATATTGTGCCCAACTGGACATTAAAAACATGTCACTTGACTTAGCAAATCCTACCCAAGGTGAATGCCCAATTGGGCACGTTTTTCGAAATTACCATGCTCCATGACAGGATTATCCGTTGTCAATATTGACAGGACTTTTTATTCGCCTTTCATTTACGTCATTTAGTATAGAATTTTTGGTTTTGGGATTTCTGCTTTGAATTATGACGGTAATTATATAGCGTCATAACTCATTTATTAATTATGCATATCATTATATAAATACGGCAACCGACATTTATACAACAATACTCATTTATAAACGAGCTATCTTTTTTAGTTCATAATGGCCATTTGTTTTTGTTTTTTGTGTCATAATATATTTCTAACTCGATTTCGACACACTAAAAGATATCGAGTTTTGGACACAATTTTTCTCTTTCTAAAATGTATCCACTCCCACCTAACTACGTTCAAAAGGTTTGACAAGTTCAAAGTTTGTCCATCTGACAGGCTTTTAGATTAACTCGACATATTTCCATTTTCAATGAACATACAAGAAGTTTTATTCTAAGTTTTGGAAATGATCCCCATTAACAGTGAAGCATGTTTGGACACGTGAAACGTGTTTTTAGACACGTTTCAGTTCACTTTGCAAAATGTTCGTTGCGAACACAATGTAATTCTTTATGACTTCAGTGTATATGCAGATTATTTTGATTGCAAATTTCTTTCGGGTCTCTCCAGATAAAAAATAAAAATTGCAGCTTAAAAGAGGGATCTTTTCCGTTTGACTGCCGCCACTGAAACATAAGAGGTGAGTGCCCTCAGGCCCCAGCCTTCTTTACTTAGCCTTATAAGGCTAACTAACGAAAATATCACGACCTAACCTAACCAATCGTTAGGTCAACTGTACGACCTTGACGACTGGTTAAGTTAGGTCGTGATATTTTTGTTAGTTAGCCTTATAAAGAATACAAAAAGTTTAATTATGTTTCAATGGCGGCAGTCAAACGGAAAAGATCCTAAAAGAGTTAAAGTTAAACTTCAAAATTAAATCATCGAGTTTCGTCTAAATTTGGTCACCCTGTACATACATTTCCTAACAGCCATTTCATTAATTATAAACATTTTCTTAGCCAAATATTATTTTTTAAGAAATACGTTATTAATATGCATTTTATATTCGCACTTTTTTTTTTAAATTACAAACCAATAAGGAATACGATAGTTTGCGCAGTTCATACTTTTTGTATAAGTTACAAACTGATGAGGACGCGATAGTTTCCATAGTTTGCACTTTTTTTATTATATTACAAACCAGGGGGAAAGTGTAGTTTGTCCCCTCGTGGGTGCCTAGTGTAGTTTACGTCCCCTCGTGGTGCCTAGTGTAGTTTACGTCCCCTCGTGGTGCCTAGTGTAGTTTACGTCCCCTCGTGGTGCCTAGTGTAGTTTACGTTCCCCTACATTATCATAGCGTATTTTGCGTTCCCCAAATTTGTCCGCGTATACCTAATCAAATAAAACGTTAAAACTAACGAAAATATTACAAATTAACCTAACCAATCGTCATTATATAAATATATACCTTATGAACCTTATGTTGTTTCGTGCGTTGGTCTCTCTTCACACGGAGGTCAAACATATATATATATATATATATATATATATTATATATATATATATATATATATATATATATATATATATATATATATATATATACACAAGGGCCACTCAATATATTTTGCTCCACCTTTTTTTTTCCTTTCCAAGTTTCCTTGTAAGTACCAGAAATTTTGTACACAAGTAACTACATACCTTTTTTACAAGTTTTTATTTTTCCACATAGTCTCCATCCTTTTCTACAGCTTTCCTCCACCTCGAAACAAGGGCCTTTATTCCTTGCTGGTAAAGTCCGCTGGGTTCCGCTGGAGCCACCTCTTAACTTCCTCAACAACCTCATCGTCACTATGAAACTTTCTTCCACGAATAGCATCTTTCGTTGGCCCAAACAATTGGAAGTGTGAAGGTACCAGATCCGGGCTGTATGGAGGGTGGGGTAACACAGTCAAGCGCATTTTTGTGATGGCCTCTCTCGTTTGCAAACTGTTGTGTGGTCTTCCGTTATCGTGCAAAAGAAGGACGTCTCCCAGTTTTCTCTCCGGTCGAACTCTCTTTATACGTCTCTGGAATCTCTGTGGGGTAGCAATATATGCCTCTGACTTGATTGTTTGTCCTTTCTTCATAATGTCCACCAGAGTCACCCCTTTCATGTCCCAGAAGATGGTGGCCATAACGTTTCCTGCAGAGGGAGCCATTTTGAACTTTTTCTTGCGTGGGGAGTCTGCGTGATGCCACTCCATGGATTGGCGTTTTGTTTCAGGTTCAAAGTGGTGTACCCAAGTCTTATCCCCAGTCACAATTCGTAAAAGGAAGTCATCCCCTTCTGTCTCGTATCGAACCAACGACTCAGAAGCAATTTCTTTTCTTTGGGCTTTGTGATCTTCAGTCAGTTGGCGAGGAACAAACCGTGAACACACTTTTGAGTATCCCAGTTGCTGAATTATCGTATTCACACTTCTTTCACTAATTCCTAGCTCCAGTGATAGCTCCTTGTATGTGACGCGCCGATTTGATTGAATGATGCTGTTAGCATGTTGCACAGTGAAATGTCACAGCCGATGCCGGGCGACCGCTGCGTGGCTCATCATCGAGGCTAGCTCTCCCTCCCCGATGGTCTCACACGTTTAGACCAGCGTCCAACTGTGCTTCGATCAACAACAGCATCTCCGTAAACGTTTTGTAGACGTTTGTGAATATTTCCAACTGTTTCCTTCTCTGCGGTTAAGAACTCGATAACAGCTCTCTGTTTACGACGCACATCACTGTCAGACGCCATTTTCGAAACTGCGTTAACCATCGGTTTTATACAAGGGCGTTTAAAAGCGATTTTCTACAAGGAGGGGAGGTTCAAACTGGAAAAAACCGGTTATGTGAAGCGCAGAAAGTTCAAACTTACGGCCCAAAAGACATTTCAGCCCCATGGCCTATTATTTAGCTAAGAAAAAAGGGTAGGGCAAAATAAATTGAGTGCCCTTAGTGTGTATATATATATATATATATATATATATATATATATAATATGACGATTGGTTAGGTTAAGTCGTAATATTTTCGTTAGTTTTAACGTTTTATTTGATGGATTCATTTAAAAATTGTCTCCTAAAGATCCTAGTGTAGTTTACATTCCCCAGTTTTGCCCTAGTGTAGTTTGTGTCTCCTTTTGCGTCAGGGGGGGCGTAAACTACAGTTGCTCCCAAACCAGTTTGCCCTTTTTATGTATAAGTTACAGATCATTTAGGAATGCGATAGTTTATGCAGTTCGTATCTTTTTGTACACGCTACAAACCAATCAGGAAATGCGATAGTTTGCGTAGTTTGCACTTTTTGGATAAGTTACGAATCAGTTAGGAGTGCGATAGTTTCGCAGTTTGCGCTTTTGGATCACCTTGAAGATCAGGGCCCCCATGTATTCTTGTTTTCTGCTTTACAGTACCAAATATAATAATAAATTAAATTGAATGCCCGGTTAGGTCAACTGTACGCCCTTGACGATTGGTTAGGTAATATTTTCATTAGTTTTAACGAAGATATCATTTGGTAATTGAGGCTGGGGGCCCTGATCTTCAGGTGATCTGCTCTTTTTTATAAATTATCATACAAACCAATCATGAATGCGATAGTTTGCGCAGTTTGCACTTTTTCCTAAGTTACAGATCACTTAAGAACGCGATAATTTGCATAAGCGCAATCTCCCCATTTGAAAAATTAATATAATAATAATAATTATTATTATTATTTATTAACATTTATGACGTTTTATTTTAAGTTTTTCCCCCTGTGCGTGATGATATATTTTTCATCTGTGTACGATTGTATTAGTTATGTTTTTCTTCATTGTAATTATGCGCTCTTGATGATATTCAAATAAAAACTTTTTCTTTGTATATTATTTTTTACTGATAATTTTATATGTTTATTGTAAGTATATAGAATTTCCCATTTATAAACAGATACCACACACACACACACACACACACACGTAGAGAAATCAATTCACAGACCCTTTTAATTGCTACAATAAAATAAATTATTACTAAAAAAAAAAACATGAAAGAATTAAGCGTAAAGCGTTTCTCTTGAAATAAATAATAAATTATTGTAGCTGTAAAGGGTTTAAGAGGAACTTGTAGCGGAGCTTATCAGGGAAGTTGAGCTCCCTGAGAAGCTGCAGCGAGCTTAAGCTTTGCACAAGTGATTATAGAAGGCAGTCAATATCCTGTTCAGTCCTCGAGGGAAAGAACCAAACAGAAAGTATAGAGATATACGAAAGGGTATAAAAGAGAAACATTTGAAAGAAGAAGAGGAAGTGTAGTGAGGATTTTAGTTTTCAATTTTTGTATACAATATTCAAGTTAAACGATGAGGATTGTGTCAACTTCATCATCATTTTCAGTTTCATCGATTGGATGGGCATTTTAATTAACGTTACGTCTGGGCTCTTGTATATATATATATATATATATATATATATATATATATATATATATATATATATATATATATATATATGTGTGTGTGTGTGTGTGTGTGTATAATATATATATTTTGTGTTTCCTTTCCTTCGTGGTTTTATTCATCATATATATATATATTTTGATTGATTGATTGATTGGATGGGCATCCTAATTAACGTTACGTCTGGGCTCTTGTGTATATATATATATATATATATATATATATATTATATATATATATATATGTGTGTGTGTGTGTGTGTGTGTGTGTATATATATATATATCGGTGGTGTAGTGGTTAGCTTCGCTGACTACGAATCCATCGGCCCTAGGATCGAGACCCTGTGATGGCAGGCGGCGCGCAGCAAAACTCAGCTGTTCATCCTTCCACACAATAAAGAAATTGGTTAGTAGATAAATGGGTACCCTGGGTAGTCTAGTGGTTAAGACGCTGGGTTACTGGTGGGGCGTGGTTCGGATTCCATGTTAAACTGTAGGTCTAAGGTGGAGTGACAAACTTGACCTTCGTCAGAATGAACAATTCGGGCGGGAGCAAAACCAAGGTTATAAACAGAGAGAGAGAGAGAGAGATTTTGTTGATTCAAACGAAACTAAATGTTTCAACAAAAAATGTTTTTTTATTTTTAGGCGCCCAAAATTTTGTTTCTCGTTACAGAATGTATATTACTGATAATATTTGCTGCAGTAAAGAAATATTTAGATAATCGAGCGAAGTGTGCGTATGTTTATTTTAAGCGACAATTTGTTTAAATGAAACATTATTTTCATTTTTGAATTACCAAAACGTCTAATTTATTTTTATAATCAAAATTTCTTCAATTAACTTTAACTTAATTATTATAGATTCGTTTATACACAATTGTATATACAGAAATAAACTTGAAACATTTTACCATAACGGGAGTCGAACCGCCTCCTCTGACATTCTTCACATAACGTACAGTGTTTAACCCGTTACACCATTCCGAGTTGTGGACGCTTTTAACGAGTTGGGTATAAACAGTTTTGCTTTGCATCAGAATTTTATTAATTCTCTCTTTTTTAAGTGAAAAATGTTATATTTGTATTTAAGAATTCTATATTTAGAAGGAAATAAAGAAATAAAGAAATGGACTTTCTTAAACTAAATATGGAGGGGTGCGTGCATGCAGGTATGAATTGTCGTTCGGAAATGTAATTAGTGTTTATATCGCATTTGTAGTAAAATCCTACATTAAGAAAATGAAGCCAAGGAAATGTTATGGTAACTAATTGAAGCAATTATTGTATTCTAACCACTGTATTATTTGATCTAAGAAAAAGGTGGCGAACTAAACTCGGCTTTGTTGCTTTAAGGTTATACTTTTTCTTTGTAAAAACAGAATGAAGCCAACAAAATATGAACATGGTAACGCAGTGTGAGCAACTACTTACGCGTCAGTAATGCCTCAGGCATAACTATTCGCTCTCTCAAACTGCGTTACAAATTGATCTCTGTATAGTATAATGCAATTGGCTTTGCCCATGCAAAAATACAGTTTCCAGTTATATATATATATATATATATATAAGGTCATCCCATAAGTAATGTTTTTTAGTTCAGAATTTCAAGGACAAAAAGGCTCAACTGAAACTTTTTAATCTATGATAGTATATATTTTCCATCGGAATCAATGACACTGCCAAAGTCCTACAAGCTTTTAAATGCCATGTTTATAAAATTCAGGCGGTTTTGAGGCAAACAATGTACAAAGACTGGTGTGCAGGTCATCTAAAGAAGTATACTGTTTCTCGTCAAGATAGTTTTGCAGACTCCTGAAGAGATGATAATCTGAAGGCGCAAGGTCTGGAGAATATGGAGGATGTGGAAGTTTTTCCCACCCAAACTCCTCAATTTTTGCAGAAGTGATCCGAGCGGTATGATATGAGGACGTGCGTTGTCGTGGTGGAACACGATTCCTTTCCGATTAACCAAAGAAGGTCTCTTTTCTTTTAGTGCAGTGTTCAATCGATCCAGTTGTTGACAGTAGACTTGAGCGGTGATTGTTTGGTTGTGTGGTAAGGTTTCAAAGTGTATTACACCACCTTTATCCCACCAAACATTAAGCAACACCTTCCGAGGGTGAAGATTTGGTTTTGGCTGTGGTGTCGCTGGTTCTCCGGCACAAACCCACTGTCGACGGCGCTTAACATTCTGGTACAGTATCCACTTTTCATCACCAGTCACTAAACGGTGCAAAAACGGATCTTGGAGTTCACGGGAATGAAGAGCTGTGCTAATGTTTACCCACACCCTCAGATTGTCGACCAACAATTCATGTGGCACCCATTTTCCTAACTTAGGCACTTTCCCGAGTTGTTGCAAATGTCGATGGATGGTGGACGGGGATGAATTGAGTTTCTGGGCCAATTCTTCGACAGTTGTTGAACAGTCTTCTTCAAGTGCGGCTAACAGCAGGTCATCATCACACTCAGGAGGGCGTCCAGAGCGTGCTGCATCTGTCAAACAGCAGTCACCATTCCTAAACTTTTGAAATCATCTTTGATATTTCCTCACACGCAGAATATCGTTGCCATAAACTTCCTGAATGTTTCGCGTTGCTTCAGTAGCACTATTCCCTTTTTTGAACTCGTAAAGCATTATATGCCTGATTTGCTCTTCTGATCCGCCATGTTTATGAGGGGTTCACATAAAGAAAAACACACGTCTTCACTGGTCAAGGTCTGTAAAGAATGTAGCGAAAACGATAGATCTCCTCTTAGATATAACCTTCGGAAAATTTATGCTTTAACCGAGTAGGACTAGTTTAAACTTAATCTATCGTAAAAAACGACATTACTTATGGGATGTCCTGATATATATATATATATATATATATACAGGGCGTCCCAAAAAAATGTATACACACTTTAAATAATTATAAAGGCAGTGTTTATTAAAATACATTTCATTTTCAAAATGTAATAGAATCTACAGACATTATGTAATTGTTTTGTCAACGCCTGTTTTCAAACTGACGTCCGTTCTGGTCCAGGCACTGCTGATAACGCGAAGCAATGGAATCGCAAACATCACGAAACATTTCGTTTGGTATTTGTGTGCATTCTCTTTCAATGGCTGCTCTCAATTCAGCGACTGTTGCAGGTTTTATAGCGTAGACTTTGTCTTTTAAGTATCCCCATAAAAAAAAGTCTAGTGGTGTGAGGTCTTGTGAACGCGGAGGGTATTCTACGAAACCCCTTCGTCCAATCCACATCCACATCGTGCCAAGTACCACTCGCAATACTCCACTCTTCGGTCCGGATCATCTTCATTAATAGCATGGACTAATCTTGGAATGTAACTTTTCATTGACAGCGCTTCAAAATGCGTTGGACAGACGATTCTGAAATTCCTACCTCACGACTCGCTTGCCGCACAGATTTTCTTGGACTTTGGTGATACGTTTCCAGTACTCTTTCTTGCTTTGTGGGGCTTGTCGATGTCCGTGGTCTTCAAGAACGCTTCTTGTGGACATTCTGAACAGTTCCATCGGCTTCAAACTTATCTCTAATTCGAGTGATGGTAAGTCGCGTTGGTGGATCTGTTTGAAACTCCCTCCTAAACTGTCTTTGCACTTCAACTGCGTTTTCACACTTCCAGTAGCATTTTAGAATGAATTTCCTTTGTTCAAAGCTTAGTCTGACTGCCATTATTAATTCTAATGGGTTTAACTTGGAAAGAAAGAAACATCAATTGAGCTATCAGCTGTTAAAGTGTGTATACACATTTTTTTGGGACGCCCTGTATATATAATGTAAAGAACGACGCTTGTATAGAAGAACGTTCCGCACAAGATGAGGAGGGAGAACGAACAAATGAAAAATGAGGTAACCACCTGGGAATCGAACCCGGGATCTTCCGATTGCCGGTCAGATATGCTATCCACTACACCATGGGCCTCGATCCCGGGTTCTATTCCCGGGTGGTTACCTCATTTTTCATTTGTTCGTTCTCCCTCCTCATCTTGTGCGGAACGTTCTTCTATACAAGCGTCGTTCTTTACATTAATTATACTGTGTATTGTTTGCAGTTAAAAAAAAAATAATATATATATATTCCTATTGGTCAGATGCATTGTACGTCAGCCAATCACAGAACATCCAGAACGCGTCCGAAACACTGTAAACGCTTTATTTTTGGGTGGGAAAGGGCAATTGCAATGTACTGTACATACAGTAGATCATTTGTAGAAAGAAAAGGAAACCATTTTAATGTTTTTGCGGATAGATCATTGTCTTTCAACCGTCCATTTGTCATGCAGTCATGCATAGTTACTGTAATCGAGTTCTCGGAAAGTTTTTTATTGTACATATGAAAACCAACACTTGAAAAGAGTTCAGATTTGTTTTTTACGCCACTTTGTATGCATTTACATTTTTACACGTACAGTGTAAAAGGAATTTTCCTGTTAAAAAAAAATCCACTGATTCTTTGCAATTTGGAAGAAATATCTTTTATTACTATTTTTTAAAGTGATAATGACAGTCGTATTCAAAAGATTTCAAGGAAAAATAAGCAAATCTTACGGGCTTCCATTAATTTTTTTTTTTAAATCACCGCTGCACGACACGGATTTGGGATCCTCCTTTTTGGTTTTCGTGACGCGTGTCGACGAAAAATTCCTTCTTGGTGTAATGACTGCGTTTTTCTTTTAGAAGTGTGTTTGGAATTCGTTTTTCTCCGCTTTCACGTTTATTTAAGAGACAATTCTTTCTTTCCTTTCTTTCGGCTTAAAGCGACCGAACTCGCTCTTTCCCAGCCATTTGCCGTTCTTTTCGAATTCTAGTCCTCGCTTCTCATAACTTCGGAAGGTCAACCTCGGAAATGATCACGTGAGGCGGTGTATATATATATATATACACACATCCAACCTACTCGCCGTTTCTCTTCCTGAATCAGGTTTTATTTTAAAGTAAAATATTTACCTTAGCTTCGGGTTTTTACCTTTTTTAAAAACTGAGGAAGTAAGTGTTTTACAAGCAATAAAAAAGGCTACTCTTAAATTAGTCGAAAACAAAGTGGAGGAAAAATCAGGAAATGTATTTTTTTTTATATATTGTAACATTTTTGACAACACTTAATATTCTATCATTTAATGATATTAATAGTTTGCAAAATATCAGTGAAATATCTTTTGACTTAACACTCCCAACCAAAAATGTTAATAATTATGTTTAATGATCCGATAAGAAGGTTACAAGCGTGTATATATATATATATACAGTGGAACCTCGCTTAACGAGTGCCTCGTATAACGAGAAATTCGTATAACGAGCCAAAAGAATGGGGGAAAATTACCTTGCATAACGAGCGACACTTTGCTTAACGAGCAAAATATTTCGTCAAAATTTAAAGCGTAGACAAAAACAAATGTCTCTAGACAGTTTCCTCGTGAAAAAGGATCCAAAAGAAAGTGAAAGTGCCTCTAAAAAATTTAAAGCTAGTGACTGTGAGCTCGTCGAGAATGTTATTGCATTGAACGAAGACGATTCTCCTCCTTCCCCTCAATAACCCTCTCCTCCTCCTCCCTGTCTCTTCATTTCCTTTGCGTGCGTCAGGAGCACCTTCTCTCTTCGTAAGTTATTTATAAATTTCACCGTTTACTAATTATTTACATTCTCTTTTGGGTTAATTTTTATTAATAATCTTTTCATTTCATGCAATAATAATTTAAAAAACGCCTTTAAATATCATTATAAATATTATTTTAAGTATTTTTTAAGCATGGAACGCATTATCATATTTTACATTGATTCCTATGGAAAAAATTGCCTTGCTTAACGAGCATTTTGCATAACGAGCACAATTCGGGAACGAATTATGCTCGTTAAGCGAGGTTCCACTGTATATATATATATATATATATATATATATATATATACATACACAGTGTATATATATATATATATATATATATATATATATATATATATATATATATTATATATATATATATATAGGTGCGTGTATCATATGAGAGGTATGTATTGATTAGGCTGTGAGTTATGGCAGCCATGTTTTTATATAGAGCACAAGACGTAAATGATATAATATAGTATGTAAATCTTTGCAAAAACGCAGGCTAAATAATTGTATATAGAATAGAATTGGCAATCAGGTAAACATATTATTAGGAATGATATATAGACAGATTTATATAGGCGGGTTATACTTCTTGTTGTGTAACACACACACACACACACACACACACACACACACATATATATATATATATATATATATATATATATATATATATATATATATATATATATATATATATATATAGATGCCTAGAGAGAGAGAGAAAAAACCGCACGTTTTGTTGATTACAAAAATAGCGGATCGACATTGACAAAGAAAATTTGTCGACACTGACATATTTAGTAAACATTCGATCATAAAAGAAAAATCGACGAGCGTAATAAGTCGACCCCAATGTCTACTCACGCATTACAACAGTATCATTGATTTTAGGAGAAAAGTGTGTATATATATATATATATATATATATATATATACTATGATAATATTATCGGAAAAAAAAATATGTCTGCATAAAATTCTAATTCCATTTACACTTTGTGTCGTGTTGTAATATGTATAAATATGTGTAGCATGATTGCAGGAGACATGAATTTTTGCGGTTTACACGTAAAATTTTAAAATATATATATATATATATATATATATTCTCTCTCTCTCTCTCATATTTTTCTTATATATAAAAAAACTAATTCCTCTAACTCTAACGTACCAAATTTTGGGAATCAATTACCTAATCTGAAAGTACATTTATTTCCATTAAATATTTCCTCCGTAACCGTAACAAGTGTGGAACCCCTGGTCTGAATCGGATCATATCAGAAAGCCTTTCGAACCGCTTTGCCAACTATTGTTCCCGCTATTGGACGGAAAGCGGAAAGAACTCTCGCGTTTGTTTACATTGCCCGGTGTTCAGACCCACCGATGAAGTCCCGTTCGAAAATCGACTTCGCATGTTGGCCAAAGAGGGGCCTCAATTTGCAGTGTATGGGTGAAATCCGCGTGAAAATTGGGAGAAGGATGGGGGTAAAGAAGGAATGAGGGTGAAAATATTGGTTAAAATGACTATATTCATGTTGGTGGATGAAGTGAAAAGGTAATAATAATAAAGGTAATGAGATGGAATTAAAGAAACACATTATTTACAATGCTTATATATGTACTGAAAGAGAGAGAGAGAGAGAGAGAGAGAGAGAGAGAGAGAGAAGAGAGAGAGAGAGAGAGAGAGAGAGAGAGAGAGAGAGAGAGAGAGAGAGAGAGAGAGAGAGATTACAAGGAGTTACAAGGAAAAGAAGAACCTCAAAAGGCTTTGTGGCCCATACCGAGGAGGTACCAATGGCAACGGGTGCCACGGGAAATTTCTACACACCTCAAATAGTGTGCAACATTTGGTCTAACCTTTTCTTGAACTAATCCACAGAACTGTTCACAACTTCTGAAGGTAACCTGTTCCACGTGTCACAGATCTTATACGTAAAGTAATTCCCACACACACTAGTCCTAAACCGTTTCAAATCCAACTTCCAACCATTGTTGCGAGTTGGATTATCATTTAAACTAAACATGCTTCTAAAATCGACATTGTTGAACCCACGTAAGAACTTGAAAACCTCGATCAATTGACCACGCAGCCTCCGATTTCCAGCGAAAACAAATTCAGGGCGCATAAGCGTCGATTGTAACCCATAATGCCTAACGGAAGGGATTAACTTTGTGGCCCTCGCCTGCACTCGCTCCAGCTCTCAATATCTTTCCTGAGGGTGGGCGACCAGAACTGCACAGCATACTCCAGGTGCGGCCGAACCCCAACCAGAGAATTGTACAGCGAGAGCACAATCTCCTTGTTCCGAAATCTAAATTGCCTCCTGATATAACCCAACAACTTCTGGGCTTTTTTTTCCACCTGTACACACTGTTTGGTAAACTTAAGGTCGCTGCTAATTAGCACACCAAAGTCCTTTTTCAAATCAGTCGCCTCGATATTACTCCCCAACATTGAGTAGTCCGACTTGGGATTGGCGTAGCCAATGTGCATGACCTTGCACTTACCCAAGTTAAACGGCATTTGTCATTTTTCGGACCACTCTCCTATCCTACGTAGGTCCGCACGCAGTTGCTCTATCGCCTCGGGCGTCCCAACATTGGCCCCAAGCTTTGTGTCATCAGCGAATTTGGCGATCCGACTGACGATGCCACCGTCGATATCATTTATGTAAATGATAAACAACAGTGGCCCCAAAACGGAACCCTGAGAAACCCCACTAGTGACCGAGCTCCAACCCGAACTAGCCCTTTAATTACAACTCTCTGCGCCTATTCTTCAGCCAGTTTTCAATCCACCTACCTACTTCCCCACCAATATCCAGCGCGCGCACTTTGGCCATTAGCCGCGGTGAGGTACCTTATCAAGGCTTTCTGAAAGTCGAGATAAAGTATAGCAATCGCCCTACTCTTATCATACTCACTCAACATGACGTGGAAAAACTCGAGCAAGTTGGTGAGACGACTATGCCGACTAAACCCATGTTGGGAGTCCCCAAACAGCTTGTAGGAATCCAAATGGTCAACGATCCTATCCGCTATTATCCCCTAATAATTTACCTACAACTGAAGTGAGACTAATGGGACGATAGTTCCCTGGACTTTCGTGATCCCCTTTCTTAAAGATAGGGGTCACGTTGGCTTCCCTCCAGTCACCAGGCACCTGGCCCGTCTCCAACGATTTGTTGAAGACTGTACCTAGGTGAGGAGCCACCTGGTCGCGCACCTCCCGCAACACTGGGGAGAAACTGGTCTGCCCAGGAGCCTTAAACGCGCTCAGTTTGTCTATTCTATCGGCAACGACTGTCGCGGTACATCGAACCTATCCACAGCCAGCACCGTGCCTGACGCCTGGCTCGGGATGACGTGGGTGTCCTCCCTGGTGAACACTCCGCAAAGTACTCATTAAGCACATGCGATGTCCGCGTCGAAGGTCCGCAGAACGCCGCTTCGATCCTTTAACGGACCTATCATGCATCTAATGGGCTTTCTACTATTACATAGCTGAAGAACTCCTTAGGGTTCCCCTTGCAGAGGCTTGCCACCCGTAGTTCTTCGTTACGTTTTGCTAGCCTAACCTTCGCCTTCACTTCCCTACACAGGCGGACATACGCTTCAGTGTTCTCATGGGAACGATTGGCCTTCGCCCTCCTATACGCTACTTTCCTATTTCGGATAGCCAAAGCGATGTCACGACTAAACTACTTAGGCTGCGTTGAAGCAGGGTGACCGGTTTTGAGGGTATGACAGCAGACTGCAGCACCATAAACTCGTTCCAGAATGCACTCCACACTCCCTCAACGTCGCCGCCGACTTCTAACCCATCTCACCTACGCTATCCCTGAGGCTAACAAAGTTCGCCCGCCGTAGATCGAGCTTACTGCCTCTCGAGTTACTACGCTTCACCCGAGGGACGCACACACGGAACCTAATCAGACCGTGATCACTCCCGCCCAACGATTCGTCAACGGTGAGGCCAGTGACGAGGTTGTCTTCGGTCGTGAATACTAAGTCTAGACGCTTTCGCCTCATGTAGGCTCATTGACCCGCTGAGTGAGGAAATTTTCATCAGCAAAGTCAACTAGTCTCCTCCCTTCAGCATCAGCAGTCCTGTCTTCCCAATTTATGCCGCGACAGTTGAAGTCTCCTAAAACTACACACACCCTATCCCTAGCAGGCTACGGAGTTCGGTGTACAGGCTGTATCCTCCCCGAGGAGGAGATGCGGAGGTCTGTACACCAAGATTAACCTATAGTTCGTCCCTCCCACGTTCAGATCGACTCCAAGCAGCTCCCGTTCCGAATCGGAACTGGCAGTCAACCGGACTCAACGTGTCCCTCACGTATTTAGTACCCCTCCCCCTCCCCACGGTGCGATCTTTGTGAAACATTCTATACCCGGGAATCTCAAACTCCCCAACGTAGTCCCTGACGATCAGTATGAATCTAGACTCGGTGATAGCAACGATATCCCGGTAACTCTGATGCTAAGAGCGCCCGTAGCTCGCAAAACTTATTCCTAATCGACCTAGCATTAAAAAAGCATTGCATGGAGAGAGCCTTCCCTATTCTGGCCGCCCCCTAGCGACCCGTTTCCCGACAGCCAGGGCTGTCGGAGTTGAAGAGCCCCTCACCAACGAGGGGGCAACTTCCGCAGGAGGCTGAGCCCCTCCACGGGGAAGGAGGGTCACCAACCTGGACGCCCCTTCAGTTGAAGGTACGTCCGCCACCGGCTCAACATCATCTCTCTCCTGGTGGGGGCCCATCATCATCCCCGGGCTCGACCTCACCATACGGTATAGGTGCCGGTCAAGCAGCGTGCCTAGCACACCTTTAGCCTTGACATTGAGGTGACACCATCATCCCTCTGATACAGGTCCCACCTACCCGAAACGCGTCGAACGGGTCAAAAACCTCACGCAAGTGGGACTTACAAGTCTTGCACCCTCTCGTTGATGCCATGACCTTACTGAGCGCGTGTCACTGGCATTCATCCGCGTTAAAATACCCATCAACATTCCCCTGTCTGTCTTAGTTTTAGATCATCCGCAAGAGACATGATCTCGGTGATGATCCCTTCCGTTGAAAACCTACCCTAACCTTTGAGGAACAACAGGTCGTTGCCACCAGAGAGAGAGAGAGAGAGAGAGAGAGAGAGAAGAGAGAGAGGAGAGAGAGGTGTAGTATATGGGAACCGATCCACGGTCGTTACATAATTCTGGACACAGCAGACGCTCTACCACTCACAACTCTCCAGATTCCAGAACCATATTATATATATATATATATAAAGTTATTAGAATCACTATAAGTTATAAAAAAAAAGATATTGTAGTAAAACTATGGAGTAGTTACATAACAATTCTAACATAGGAATAAAGTTTCAGCAGATAGACAAATTCAGCTTGATGAAAAGGTTGCAGAAAGAAGTCACACTAATAAATCAGATATTCAGTTAACTGTCCTTGTAGACTGCTTCCTCGTAAAAGGAGTCATGGTTTCATTTTAAAGAAAACATTCCTTCTTCAGTTCATTATTAAACTACTTTTCTTTCAGTCGAAACACTGTTTCAAACTTCTTTGCGAAAAGATAACTTTTTTTGTAGTTTTGTACGGCAAAAAATAGTGAAGCAGTATTTACTTATTTTTTAAAATTAAAACTAGTTTTTCTAATAATAATTTCAGTAGTACAGAAAGAAGGGAAAACTTCACTCGCAGTGTTTATTTATCTCATCTAAGTAGTTATGGTGTGTTTTATATACGTATATATATATATATTAGTGGTGGACCGGATGTCAGTTTTTCAACATCTGCGGATGCGGATTTTTAATTTCAATATCCGCGGATACGGATATTTTGTTAATCTATCAATATAATATAGAATTATGAATATATGACAATTTTTCAAATCTCGTGATATTACTATTATGGCAGGCAATGCATAAGAATTAAAATTAATATTAATGTTTTCATTATGATAAAAATAATAACTTTCTCAAGAGTTTCAGCCACAGGAAATTCAATGAAACAAGTTTCATTCAATTTTCTGTGTTACCACGTATTTATACTTTGAGGTTTATATATTTGTTTGTTCATTAATAATTAATACTTTACATGAAATGTGCATGACTGGGCCTTATAAGCTACTTTATAAGCTAATTTAATTGTAAATTGCATAATTTATTAGAGGTAATATCCGCATAACATCCGCAGTCAGAAGTGCGGATGCGGATGTTAAAATGATGCGGACATCCGGTCCACCACTAATATATATATATATATATATATATATATTATATATATATATATACAGGGTGGGCCGAAGTCTGGATCCTAGGAAAATAAATATTTATTTTAATACATAAATACAACAAATGGTAAATACTTAAAATGAATATCAACTTTAACTCGTAAATGCGTATCCGTGATACTGTACAGTAGTTCGTACTCCAGTATAAATACTCAAATACTTTTTTATTTCAGCCCAGAAATGGCTTCGAATCTCAACAAAAGACCGGGTAGAACTTGCGCTCATGTACGCAAGACAGGGCGCTACACACAGAGAAGTTGCTACCGAATTCAATAGAAATCATCCTGATAAGCATCCAGTAACACATGCGACTGTTGGCAAGTTGTTTAAACGTTTCAAAGAAACAGGAAGTGTACATGATCGACGGCGTTTCTGGTCGTCCAAAAACTGCAACTGATGAAAATACCTCTGCAATGGTATGTGAAACTTTAACGAATAGTCCAGTAAAGTCAACAAGAAGATTATCAAATGAAACACGCATCTCGAGAACGTCAATTCGAAGAATTATTAAAATCATAAATTCCATCCTAAGTGTCTCGATGTCAGAGGCCGCCAATTTGAGCATTTGTTATAATTTGTTGTTTATACTGGAGTACGAACCACTGTACAGCATCACGGATACGCATTTGCGAGTTAAAGTTGATATTCATTTTAAGTATTTACCATTTGTTGTAATTTATGTATTAAAATAAATATTTTCCTATGGATCCAGACTTTCGGCCCACCCTGTATATATATATATATGGGATGAATTTCACAATTAAACGCGTGAAATGAATGAATGATGCAAACCCACAAGGAAAAAGAAAAAATTAATTCGAGGCTTTCGTGTATTCAGAAGTACACCTTGTCAGGGAATGAAGGGAGAAGGCGAAATGACAAAAATATATACCTGTGTCCAGCGGGACAGAAAAATAAAAAGATTAGCGCATGATTAACAAGAGTTAATTAGAGGCAAAAGGTTCACGGTTGAAAAAAATAATGATGGAAGCTTTAATCAGTTCAAATTTTAAGTTTATCGTAAGCCTACTAATAATAACTCTTATGTGAATTTTTATTCTGACCATCATCCCTCGATTAAATCTTCTGTTTTCTCTACTATGTTTCTTAGAGCATTGAGAGTTGTCAGTCCTGAATTTTTAGATTCCGAGTTATGCATATCATGAATATTGGCACTAAATTATGTTATCCTATTTAATTTCTAGATAACTGCCTTAGGAAAACCAAGAATAGGTATTATAATAGTGTAGCTGTAAAGGAATTTCAGCGTAAAAATATCCACAGCCTACCTTACCATGTTAATTTTCAATATCTTCAGACTTTACTAAAGCAATTGGTATCAATGTAGTCTTTAAGCAGGGCCGGATCTAGAAGTTGCGAGGCCCTAGGCAGATCTAGGAATTGCGAGGCCCTAGGCCTATATATATGAAAATATGGACTTAATTATCGGTACTATACCAGCAATATTAGAATCCCGCATAGACAGAACTATGCCAGCACTTAAAAATTAAACCAACCAAATAATCACGCATGGAAATTGTATAAGACATATAAATAAACCATACAAATAAGTATAAATTATAATATGAATCAAGTTTGTATCGAAAATATAAGACAATGATTTCTAAGATTTATATAATATTATAGGTAATGACTTTCCATAGTATACAAACGTTTTTCATATGTGATGTATAAGAGATGTTGACATTTCATTTTTTATAATAGTGAGCGATCGACTTATCAGGCTAAATATTAATGCTTTAATATTTGGTTCAGATGCTCCTTGAATATTACAGCAATGCTTTTCTACTTTTCTTCGAGCTAAACTCTTCAATTAATTGAGAATAATCTAATGAATTTGTTATATCGTTTTCTATTGATAACATAGCTAATGATTGCAATCTCGCTTGAGACATGGTGGAACGCAAATATGTTTTAATAAGTTTGAGACGCGAGAAACTTCTTTCAGCCGAAGCAACAGTAACTGGGATGGTTAATACTATTCGAAGTGCAACATAAACATTAGGATAAATCTCACTTAGTTGTTTTTGCACTATATAAACAAGGGCATTTCCGAGATCTGTTTCTCAGGTATAAACCTGCAAAGTACTTTAAGTTCTTCATAGAGTTCTAAATCATTAATATCACTTGAACAGAACGCGCAAAACGGCTTGAGCGAGGCCCCCTTTGGCGCGAGGCCCTAGGCGATCGCCTAGTTCGCCTATAGCTAAATCCGGGCATGTCTTTAAGTATAATAATACTGTTAATCACGCCAAATAAAGAATAGCCCGGATAATGCGGTTGGTTGTGTGTATTCGATCGGATGTACACAATGTAACTCAGTATATATAGGCTAAATGGTAAAACGTTAGACATTAGAGTAAAACAGCATAAATATGCGTGTAGAACAGCAAATAATTCTAGTGCATTGTTTAACCATATGTATAGATGTAATCACAATATCAAGTGGATAGTTCTAAAGCGCTCGTTAGAAACACAGATATAATTTAAAGGAATATTCTAGAATGTGCATTTATCCATTTAAAAAATAATTTCAATAACAGTGGGAGAATGTATAAAATTGACAAAATTGACAATATCCTGTTAAAATACCTTTTGCCTAATTAACTCTTGTTAATCATGTGCTAATCTTTTTGTTTTTCTGTTCCATTGGACATAGGCATATATTTTTGTCATCTCGCCTTCTCCCTTCATTCCCTGACGAGGTGTACTTCTGAATACACGAAAGGCCTTGAAATCATTTTTCTTTTTCCTTGTGGGTTTGCATCATAATATATATATATATATATATATATATATATAGTTACAAAGTTACGGACTAACAAAGACCCTAAGATCCACTCTAAGCTAGCTCAAGATAGAAGTTGAGAAAAAGGTAAATGAAAATAAAGAATGCCGAAAACTTATACCATGCTTACGCTTGTAAACGTGTAAAGCTATAACACAGGAATAGTAGTAGTAGGAAAGATTAGAACAGACAAGGCTCTTCTTCCTCCGCCAGCCACTACTGACAGAACGTTGTTATGAAAGAGCATTTATAGGAAAATAGGAAAAAGTATATGAAAAGAATAGCTTCAGAGTTCACTCACACCATGCGTACGCTTATCTCATGTACTCAGTTACGCATTAAAGGATAGTGGAAAATAAAGGATAGCATGAGATACTAAACTACGTAATCTAATCTACACCATGCATTTTGTAAAATTATACTAGGGGCACTGAGTGTATTTTGCCCCACCCTTTTTTCTTAGCTAAATAATATGCCATGGGGCTGAAATGTCTTTTGGGCCGTAAGTTTGAACTTTCTGCGCTTCACATAACCGGATTTTTCCAGTTTGAACCTCCCCTCCTTGTAGAAAACCTCTTTTAAACGCCCTTGTGTAAAACCGATGGTTAACGCAGTTTCGAAAATGGCGTCTGACAGTGATGTGCGTCGTAAAGAGAGAGCTGTTATCGAGTTCTTAACCGCAGAGAAGGAAACAGTTGGAAATATTCACAAACGTCTACAAAACGTTTACGGAGATGCTGTTGTTGATCGAAGCACAGTTGGACGCTGGTCTAAACGTGTGAGATCATCGGAGAGAGGGAGAGCCAACCTTGATGATGACCCACGCAGCGGTCGCCCGGCATCGGCTGTGACATCTCACACTGTGCAACGTGCTAACAGCATCATTCAATCAAATCGGCGCGTCACATACAAGGAGCTATCACTGGAACTAGGAATTAGTGAAGGAAGTGTGAATATGATAATTCAGCAACTGGGATACTCAAAAGTGTGTTCACGGTTTGTTCCTCGCGAACTGACTGAAGATCACAAAGCCCAAAGAAAAGAAATTGCTTCTGAGTCGTTGGTTCGATACGGGACAGAAGGGGATGACTTCGTTTCACAAATTGTGACTGGGGATGAGACTTGGGTACACCACTTTGAACCTGAAACAAAACGCCAATCCATGGAGTGGCATCACGCAGACTCCCCACGCAAGAAAAAGTTCAAAAAACTCCCTCTGCAGGAAACGTTATGGCCACCATCTTCTGGGACATGAAAGGGGTGATTCTGGTGGACATTATGAAGAAAGGACAAACAATCAACTCAGAGGCATATATTGCTACCCCACAGAGATTCCGTAGACGTATAAAGAGAGTTCGACCGGAGAGAAAACTGGAAGCCGTCCTTCTTTTGCACGATAACGCAAGACCACACAACAGTTTGCAAACGAGAGAGGCCATCACAAAAATGCGCTTGACTATGTTACCCCACCCTCCATACAGCCCGGATCTGGCACCTTCAGACTTCCATTTATTTGGGACAATGAAGGATGCTATTCGTGGAAGAAAGTTTCAGAGTGACGATGAGGTTGTTGAGGAGGTTAAGAGGTGGCTCCAACGGAACCCAGCGGACTTTTACCAGCAAGGAATAAAGGCCCTTGTTTCGAGGTGGAGGAAAGCCGTAGAAAAGGATGAAGACTATGTGGAAAAATAAAAATTTGTAAAAAGGTATGTAACTACTTGTGTACAAAATTTCTGGAACTTACAGGGAAACTTGGAAAGAAAAAAATGTGGGGCAAAATATATTGAGTGGCCCTCGTATATTATATACAAGAAGTAATGATTTCATCTCAGCATCAATTCTTTGATGAATGTCAAGGCCATCATGCTGAGAAAATTATTTTAAATATTATTTACACTGCCATCTTCCGCTCTAGAATTACTTAGATAAGGGAGCATTGATCCAGAGGCACCTCCAGCTGGCCAGCACCCCACAATTTAAGAACTCCCCCGTCAGTGTATGTATATGTAATTTTTTTTAATTTTTTGTACGAAAATTTGTTTCACACTATTTAAAACTAAAGTTCTACTCTAGCTGAGTAGCTTCCCTGAAGCTGAATATGTCTGTTCAGAGGTTTTGATTTCCTAGAGCTCTCATGAAGCTTCTCATCATCTGAGAACTCCCACTGCTCTGAAACCAGACCAGACCAGCGCCTCCTACTACATTTATTACAAAAGGGGAACATTACAACTTCTATATAAGACAAAAAAATTCTTAAGCTAAGTTATATATACACACCGCGATTTTCCTAAATAGTACTAACAAATTAAAAATCCTGCACTGTATACCACAGTAGAATCCCTGAAATTAGAAATTCGGAGCTTTTAACTCTCGAGAGATCCCATCAAGCTTCTCTTCTCTGAAAACTCTCAGTGCTCTGAAACCAGAGTAGACCAGTGCCTCCTACTTCATTTATTGGGAAAGGGAACATTTCTACTTCTACTGTATCCTAACTAGCCCTCCCCCTAAGCAGCTCCCGGTGCAATGACGGAAAAAAAGGAAGGAGCAAAAGAAAGAAGAAATATAGCTATTCGGAGGTTTTGATTCCCGAGAATTCCCATATATTACCTAACCTTACCTTACAACCTTACAAAGGTTCCGCGCGATGATTTCTCACTTCGCGAAGGTCAAGCTTGTCGCCCCTCCTCTCGAGTTGGCCTGGTGAAGTAGTGAGTTGGATTCTTGCGCTCTCCACCTCACATAACCAGGTACGCCCGGCTCATCGGGGAGTGTTCTGAGCCAGGCGGCTAGTCTTCTTTTGAAGATTTCCACTGCAACTCCCTTCGTGTTTCTTAGGTCTTTGGGCAACTGATTAAACAGTTTTGGTCCTCTCACTACAAAACTATTTTCTTTCAGGGTTAAGGATGTTCCCTGTCTCGCCTTCAATTTGGGAATACGACACAGTCTTCCGCTTCTACTTTCCATCGTTGTTTGGGGAGTTATGGGATTCAGAGTAAGATTAGGGACTAGTTTCTCCATTATTTTCCAAGTGTAAATAATGGTGTATCTCTCTCTTCTCCTTTCCATCTAGTTCTCGTAACCTTTCCCAGTAATTTAGTTCTTTGCACCCATTGATCTTGGCTGTGAAGCTTCTTTGGATCCCCTCCAGCTGTCTAATGTCTTCTTTTTTATATGGGGATGTTAGAACCGAGCAGTATTCCAATTTGGGTATTATCAGAGTTTTCAGTAGAGGAATCATTACATTCCTATCCCTTCGTTTAAAGGTTCTCAATATCTGACCCGTTATTGTCTTTGCTCTGTTTACTGCTATCTTATTTTGTGTTTCAAATTTCGCATCATCTGTCATTACAACCCCTAAATCTTTTGCTCTGGAATTTCTCTGAATTTCCTGTCCATTTGGGGTATAATATTCCATGGACTTTAGGTCTTCACTTTTTCCGTACCGTAATAGCTGAAATTTCTCGGTGTTAAACTTCATATTGTTGTCTTCCGTCCACTTGTAGATTTTGTTTATGTCGGTTTGTAGAGATCCTATGTCTTCTGGGTTTCTTATTTTTCTACTGATCTTTGTGTTATCCGCAAAGGATGTTACTGTGCTGTCTCTGGTAACGTCCTCATCTATGTCAGTTAGCATGATTATGAAGAGTAGTGGAGCTAATACTGTTCCTTGTGGTACTGAGCTGAGGACCTCTGATTCTGATGAAGATACTCCTTGTACTGTAACGACTTGCCTCCGCTCACTAAGGAAATTATATATCCATTTCCCTACTTTTCCTGTTATTCCCATATATTTCAGTTTATGTATTATGATTCCATGGTCACACTTGTCGAACGCCTTAGCAAAGTCTGTGTACAGTACATCATAGTTTTCATTACTTTCAAGTGAATCAATAATGTTGTTGTAGTGTTCCATTAGCTGTGATAGGCATGATCTGCCTAACCGAAACCCGTGTTGGTTATCATTGAATTTTTTTTTGAGTTTCCAAAAAGTCAGATTTTCTGTCTAACTATTCTTTCAAATATTTTAGTGAGATGAGATGTAAGCGACACTGGCCTATAGTTTTTGGCCTCGGATCAATCTCCTCCTTTATATATTGGGACTATGTTCACGCTCTTCAGGATGCCCAGTATTTCTCCGGTGTCTAATGATCGTCTCCCTATCCAGTATAGGGACTCAGCGATTGCATTCTTGCAGTTTTTGATCAGTGTGGCATTCCATTTATCCGGTCCTGCCGCTGAGTGTGTTTTTAGTTTCCCTATGGCTTGTGTAATATCCGTCGTAAAGTCGAAATCCGTTATACTTTCCCCTTGTGGTTCTTCTTCAAAGAACGCGTTTCTATCGCATATCAATTTGTCAGTTTTTGGGATACTGAAAGATGATTCATACTGAGCTTTTAATATTTCAGATACTTCTGTTAGATCATCAGATAAATCACTGTTCTCATTTTTTAAAGGTCCGATAGTCGCATGGTTTTTCGACTTTCTTTTTGCGAAATTAGAAGTACTTTGAGTTTGCCTTTATCGCTTCTATAGCGCACCTCTTACTTATTTCTTATTACTTATTTCTTATTATTATTTCTTATTAGAAACACGTAAATAAAATTTTTAAAAAGTAAAAAGGCTATCATTTAAGAACTCCCAGTGTTCTGACACCAGATCTGACCAGCGCCTCCTACTACATTTATGATCAATAGGGAACATCACCATCCCCAACTCCACTCCGACCAACTCCCCTTATGATCCTCCTTTGTAGGTTTATTCGGAGATTTTGACTCCCGAGCGTTCTCACATTGACAGCACCCAGTACACTGTAACACGAACAGGCCAGCCCTACTACATTTACATCTAAAGGGATGTCACTGGTTCTATCTCATGCATAAACACTATGTACCTAAAGAGTAGCATCCTTTAAACTTAAGTACTTATTCGGGAATTTTGACTCCCGAGAATTTCCATCAAGCTTCCCGTCTCTACTTATTAGACCATTCCATCAATTTATCAAGATCGCGCTGCAAATTCTCTATCTAGTAAACTTTATTTTCTTTTATGCAGGAAGGAGGGGACAAGGGCGAATGCCCGCAAAAACACCACTCCCATAGAAGAAGAAGAAGAAGAGAGCGAAAATCAAGGTCCAGGGTTTTCGAAATGCTTGGACACTCTGCGTTTCAAAGATTGGAGGTTATAGACAGGGGGAAAGATGGATTAAGGAAGATTGCTCCAGAGTTGACCGGTTGAGTAGATGAAAGATTGAAAATACCAATTAACCCTTACGTTAGAAAGAGTTGGACAGAAAAAGAATGAGAATGTGCCGAAAGTCTGGTACTGCGTGCTCTTCTTAAAGGAGGAGGCATGCTGTTGAAGTTGGGAAAAGCAGTGTCCGTTATAATATCGATAGTAAAGAGAGAAAGAGGCAACATTGCGGCGAAGAGAGAGGGATTGAAGACAGTCAGTACGAGGTGGAGAATTGATGAGACGAAAATCCTTTGATTCCACCCTGTCAAGTAAAGCTGTGTGGGTTGAGCCATCCTACACATGAGAAGCGTACTCCAAAGAAGGGCGAACAAGATCCCTGCACAGAGACAACAAGTGAGTGGGCATGAAGAAACTGCGGAGTCGGTACAACACACCTAACCTTTTAGAAGCTGTTTTAGAAAGCGTGTTATGTGATCTTTCCAGGAAAAATCACGGGGAAAAGAAAACGCCAAGAATGTTAAGATAAGAGGAAGGATTGAGTTGTGTGTTTTTGAAGGTAAGAGGATAGTAGTGTGGAAGATTGTGACGAGTCGACAGATGGAGAAACTGAGTTTTTGAGGAATTGAAAGCCACATGGTTTTCTCTGCCCCAATCAGAGATAGCTGAAAGATCAGAGGTCAGGTGTACCAAAGCTGTCCTACGCGAATCATGGAGTGACTGTTGTGAGGGACGCTTTGTGAAGCGGGTGGAGAAGTGAAGAGTGGAATCATCGGCATAGGAGTGGATAGGACAGGAAGTGCGACTTGGAACAGAGCTATCTACCGCTCTCTTACAATCATAAATATCGATGACGTCATTACAAATTCCAAAGTTGCTAAACAGAAGAATTTTTTCTACGAAATCCATGCTGACTTTGTTTAATAATATTATTGCTTTCCAAGATGTTCTACTATACGATCTCGAATAACTGATTCTAAAAGTTTCCAATAACAGAAGTTAGATTAATAGGAATATAATTTTCCACTTGTTGCTTATTTCCTTTTTTAAAAAGTGTAGTGGTTCCCAACCGGTGGGCCATGGCCCACTTGCTTGTCTTTTAGCATCATGTTAATAATAAGAATTTGCTTATTAAACCTTATATAAACATGATACCAGCTTAGCAACATGGGAGGTGGGCCATGAGTTATTCGAATCAGCTCTAGTGGGCCATCGCTTCAAAAAGGTTAGGAACCACTGGACTGTAGTCACATTAGTTAATTTAAAATGCAAAGGAACAACCCCCTGTGATAAATAATTATTAAAAATTTGAACTGAAGAATCCGTTATGCATTTAGATCACCTGAAGATCAGGGCCCCAGCCTTCGTTAGTTAGCCTTATGAGGTTAATTAACGAAAATATCACGACTTCACCTAACCAATCGTTAGGTCAACTGTACGCCCTTGACGATTGGTTAAGTTAGGTCGTGATATTTTCGTTAGTTAGCCTTATAAGGCTAACTAAAGAAGGCTGGGGGCCCTAATCTTCAGGTGATCTTTGCATTTTTTAACTTAATACTTTGGGTAAAAAAGTTCATGACTTGCCGATTTACTATGATAATTTTTAACTTATCTTTATATCCATAATCTCTTCAGTGTAAACTGTTATGTCAGCAAGCAATGAAACCCCATTTACGTTATTGAACATGTTACTGACCTTCGGAATAAAAGATGTATTCTCAGCTGTAAAAGCTGGTAAAAAAGTTATTTGAAATTATAGCTATCTCTTTATATCATAGTTATTTACTAGGTTACCGCTTGAATCTACAAATGGCTCACTATTGTCCCTCAAAGGATTTATATTACTAACATAATCGTAAATCTTTTTGGATCACCCGAAGATCAGGGCCCCAACCTTCTTTAGTTAGCCTTACAAGGCTAACTAAAGAAAATATCACGACCTAACCAATCGTTAGGTCAACTGTACGCCCTTGACGATTGGTTAAGTTAGGTCGTGATATTTTCGTTAGTTAGCCTTATAAAGCTAACTAAAGAAGGCTGGGGCCCTGATCTTCAGGTGATCCGTCTTTTTTTTTAGGGTTTTCTTTACAGTCATTAGTTACTTGAATTCGCGTTTAGGACTTCTAATTAAACGTTTAATCTTTCTACGTAAATCTACATAATTATTAAAGTGTTGATGCAAATGACACCCCTTTGTGCCTCTTGTAGGCAACATTCCTATCTCTGATTGCTTTTCCTATATCTCTGTTCCGCCATTTTGGCTTCGCTTTTAAATTACTTCTTTTATCTCTCCTGGGCACACATCGCGTGTCCAAATTTACGAATAGATGCTTGAAATTATACCATATGCTTAGAACATTATTTTCTGCTAACAGTTTATCCCAATTTATTAAATTTAATAATAATGAAGGGATCACCTGAAGATCAGGGCCCCCAGCCTCAATTACCAAATGATATCTTCGTTAAAACTATGAAAATATAACGACTTAACCTAACCAATCGTCAAGGGCGTACAGTTGACCTAACCGGGCATTCAATTTAATTTATTATTATATTTGGTACTGTAAAACGAGAATACATGGGGGCCCTGATCTTCAGGTGATCCTAATGAAGCTCTAAAATCATCGAAATTTGCTCTTCTAAAGTACGATCGCTATTGCCTAAACCTTCTCCGATTTCTACTGTACATTCTGAACTAAATTTTCATACTGGTTATGACAGTTTAAAATATTCTCACCACGCGTAGGTTCTAACACTTTTTGAAAAAGATAATTATCTTGTAAAAAATCTATCAAACGTTTATTTGCTGTTTAAGATATTAAAATTAATGTTTGTGCAGTTAAAGTCCCCAATTATAATTGATAGGTAAGTAGGCGAGGAGTAGGTGTTATGTTGTATATCAAAGAAATTATTGCGAACGCTATAGAATTAAATTGAGCGATTTCAAACTTGTTGCCGTTATATATAGGCCCCCTAATCAAACAGCTGATACGGACGAAGCATTATATCGTGAACTAAAGAGAATAATAGGTAGTGAACAGGCCTTAATTAAGGGTGACTTTAATTGCGCTAACATGAATTACGATACAAATGCAGGCAGACGCGGAAGGTAATCGTTTAGTTAATTTTCTCGAGGATAGCTTTCTTATTCAAAAGGTTGGGGAACCTACGAGGTTGGACAATATTTTAGGTTTAGATTAACTACGGATGATAGGCTTATCACTGATCTTCAAGTAATAGAACCGTTAAGCAATAGCGATCACAATATGGTAGAGTTTGTCCTCTCAGTAAGTCACCCAAACCAGCTAACTCGACTAAAATTCCTGACTTCCAGCACGCAGACTTTTGTAAATTTAGAAATGAATTGTCACGCGTCAATTGGAAAAACGTAATGGGGCCCTCCAATGCAAAAAATGTGGGAATCGTTTGAAGCGGTGCTTGAGACTATAAATGAGGAACGTGTGCCGTACAAGATTAAGCATGCGAAAGTAAATAACAAGCCCTTGTGGTTTACTTCTAGCGTAGGAGATATTATACAGAGTAGAGATAGGGCTTATAGGCTACATAAGTGCGATAAAGACAATTTGCTGTTACGAAACAACTATATATCCTTAAGGCGTGAAGCGAAAAGCGTAATAAAAAAGTCCAAGCGCGATTGAAATTTCCATCGCTCGTGACAGCAAAGAAAACCCCAAGCGATTCTTTCAATACGTTAACAACAGGAACCCGGTAAAGAACGTGTTAGGACCGTTGAGAAATTCTGACGGTGAGCTAGTTTCCGAAGACAAACAAATGGCTACTCTGCTAAACGAATTTTTTACATCAGTTTTTACAATAGAAGATGTAACGAATACCCTTACGGTCATAGACATAATACCTTTTGATAATGGTAATACTTTAGATAATATTGTGGTGAGTGAAAGGGAGGTACTGCACTATATTTGTAAAGTGAAAATGCTTAAATCACTGGGGCCAAATTCCATATATCCCAGACAACTAAAAGAATTAAAAGAAAGCATTGTTGTGCCGTTAACAAAGATTTTTAATGCGTCTATTTCTGAAGGGTGCGTACCAGATAATTTCAAGTTAGCAAATGTAACACCTATTTTTAAGAAAGGCGATAAAGGTGCGGCGGGAAATTATAGGCCAATCAATTTAACGTCTGTTGTAGGTAAGCTACTGAAATCGATAATTAGGGATCGTATAGTCGAACACTTAGAATTGCATAACTTGATTAGAAATACGCAGCATGGTTTTAAACGAAACAAATCTTGCTTAACTAATCTTTTAGAATTTTTCCAAAGCATGGTTGAAGTTTACGATAGTCATCGGGCGGTAGATGTAGTGTATTTAGATTTCCAAAAAGCGTTTGACACGGTAACGCACAAAAGACTTGTTGAAAACGCTCATGGATTCAGGGGTGTAGTAATAAATTGGATAGAAGAGTGGTTGCGAGGTAGGAAACAGAGGGTGGTCGTTGATGGAGCGGAGTCGTCTTGGGCTAATGTAGTGAGCTACGTTCCTCAGGGTTCTGTATTGGGCCCCTTGCTTTTTATATATATATTAATGATTTAGATGTCGGCCTATTCAGTACAGTTTCAAAGTTTGCGAATGACACGAAGTTGGGTGGTAGGACGATTAATGACGAAGATAGAGGTAAAATCCAAGAAGATCTGAATAAAATCGTAGATTGATCGGTCACATGGTAAATGAGATTTAACGTCAATAAGTACAAAATTTTACATATAGGTTCGCGTAACGGTAGTTTTGCGTATAGTATGTCAGGGAAGGAGTTGGCAAGCGTAGATCAGGAAAAAGATTTAGGAGTTATAGTCACTGGTGATTTAAAAGTAGCGAAAAAAAGTACAGCAGCGGTCAATAAGACGAACAAAGTGCAAGATTTTATAGCTCGGAATTTTGAGTACAAATCGCCCGATATTATTGTTGCTCTTTATAAATCATTAGTTAGACTCCATTTGGAGTACGCAATTAAATTTTGGAATCCGCAGATATAGACAAAATCGAAAGAGTTCAAAGACGAGCAACGAAAATGATTCCATCGCTTAGGCAAAAGTCGTACGAAGATAGGCTTAAGGAGTTAAAATTGACTACACTCAAGAGTAGGAGGCTAAGGGGTGATCTAATCCAGGTTTTTAAAATTATGAATGAGTTCGATAACGTAAATAGAGATAGCTTTTTCGAAATATCACAATATAGTAGAACTAGAAATAATGGGTGTAAGCTGACAAATAGAAGGTTCGAGACAGCAGTTGCCAGAAATGTTTTAACACAGAGAACAGTAAATAGCTGGAATAGTTTGCCGGTAGAAGTAATTAGTAGCACGTCTATAAACATGTTTAAAAGTCGATTAGATGCATATGTTCTACAGATCTACAGAAGCTAAGGTTAACAAAGACCCTTAGATCCACTCTAAGGTTAGCCCGAGAGAAAGAAGAAAGTAGGGGGTTAAAAGAAGAGAATAAGGGGTTAAGTAATTAGCAAAACCTATCATTCGTGGGTTAAAAAGTTATACAGTTCGATGTCTAATTTTGCTCCTTTTGAAGGTGGTCCATATGTATGTAGGAGTAGGACAAAATTCCCTAGGAAAAATAATAACAAGAATTTTTTTAATAATTATTTTTAGTCTTTGATATTTACAGTTTATGAACACTTCTCTGACATGTAAAATATTACATTTATTATATCATAAGACTGCAATAAGGAAGGCATTATAAGTATTATACAGTAGCACACATTAACACTAATATTTACACAACCATAAAAAATTACATTATAAAAGGATCATCGTGCCTTATCTAGGCAAAGTCAGCTTCATAAGTATTATACAGTAGCACACATTAACACTTGCATTATAAATTTATAGCTCACTGTTTTACAGGAGCACAAAATTATTTACACAACCATAAAAATGAACATTATAAAAGGAACATCATACCATATCTAGGGAAAATCAAACAAATAAAGCACAATATTAAAAAGTTAATTAAGTGTTAAGGTTCATTTAAAGTTCATTTTACTTCCACCTAATGCTGTGACCTACACCATTCAGAAATTCCTCCAAGGGCTTCCTCTCATTCACATAGTCCAGACATAGGTTCTTCAAACGCTGTTGATGCTCCTTTGTGGCACGTTCCTAACCTAAACTAACCTAACCATTCAGGTAGACAAAACAGTGATCAACTAGAGTGAATCAACATAGACAAAGATTATAATATTTGTTTAGGATTACTTCATAACACACGAACAATAATATAAAAAATGGAGGCTTTTGTCCTACTTTGCACTTTAACTGAGGGGCTTTTGTCCTACTTTGCACTTTAACTGAGGGGCTTTTGTCGGGACCCCAGTTCATATACAACCCCAAGATTAAAGACTAGGTTACGCCTGCTAATTTTTAAAATAATTATATCTAACTGATCGCTAACATTGACCGTCTTTTGAACTGGCCTAAGATAATCTCTGCAATAAAAAAAGAACCCCCACTCCCTTGTCTATCGTTTCCTTTATTAAATAGTTTATAGCCTTTAATATGATACGCTCCTATAAAATCCTTAAAGTACTTTTGACCCACGATTCAGTTTCGTAATAACGTCAGACTGTTGGACATGAACTAAAGCTTTTAATTCATTAAACTTAGGCACGGTTCTAGCATTAAAATACAATATTTTAAACTATTCTCTTTGTTACTATTTGTTCTTTTATTTGCGTTAAGTTTTCCTGCGAGTAACAAGTCCCATTCACTAATGGAGGAAGAACTACTTCGTCTTGCCTGCGTTTTACGTATATCCTACTTACTTTTCTTATCAATTAATGTACCCTACTTCATTTAGGTGTACACTGTACACCATCCTGAATGAATAAATGCTGCCAATCAAAATCTAACCAAAAATTAGTGAATTCAATCCCTTCAAATACATACATCGTTTTTAATTTTGTATTAAAGTATATGGCTTTACTTAACAGTATTATTTTCATAGATTCTAGGAAGTACCTCATAAATTAACACGTTATCCGACCTCTCTTTCAAACCCCTGATCAAATTTCGGTACTTAGCTAACAAATCTTCGGCCCTGCTATTAAAATTATACAAATCATTTCCTCCGGATCACCTGAAGATCAGGGCCCCCAGCCTCAATTACCAAATGATATCTTCGTTAAAAACTAACAAAAATATCACGACTTAACCTAACCAATCGTCAAGGGCGTACAGTTGACCTAATCGGGAATTCAATTTAATTTATTATTATATTTGGTACGGTAAAGCGGGTGATTCCAAGTTAGTTTAGGTTAGGTTTGATTAAGTTAACCTTTTAAGCGTCACTTTTATACGCAACGATAGACGATATAACTCGTCGATAATGCCTAAGAGATTAAAAACAAAAGGAAAACCATCAGTCGAAAGATATGTTTTGAGCTCCATCAGTGTTGACGTGGTTGTCATTGGCAATGATTGTCCCAAAAATGATATATAATGTTTGGGGCTATTTAACCTCCCTCGTTACCGCAAAGATGGTGTGATGGAGGGAACCTACAACTTTACCTTGGATCCGAACCATCTAAGGTTCGGAAAATTTCGTATAGGAAAATTTGCCTATACGCAAAGAACGTTCACCCTCCAACTATTGAACACATCGCCGCTCAAAGTCACTGTTCAAACGAAAGGCGGTGTTGTGACGTGGCTATGACGTATCTCTCTCTCTCTCTCTCTCTCTCTCTCTCTCTCTCATATAAGTGCAAATAGTGTTTGTAAATTTTGTAAAGTTATATATTGATACACAATAAGTTTAAAGAGTTAAAGTCTTATTTAAGCATTTGATGAAAGAAATTAATTCCAAATTTGAAGATGATGTGATTAAAAATGTTAATGTTGACTTGAAATTTTTTTTTAATGTATAATAAAAATGGAGCAATCCAAGAATAAGCACCACAAAGTCCCCAATCCAAGAAAAAGCACCCCAGTTAGACCCCAATCCATGAAACAGCACTACAGTTCGACCTCAATCCAAATTAAAGGATTTTAACATCAATATTCCTCGAAAACTTTGTCCAGGTCATTGCTTGATCGCGCTAAGCACACAGCATTACTTTTTAAATAAGATTTTTTCCCTTACACCAATTTATTACTGGCAATGGATCTTCAACCAATAATGGTAACACTTCAGTTTGAAAAGTTGATGCTATCATCTTGCCCTCAAACTTCTGAATGGTTTTTACATTTCAGGACTTATTTATAAATATATCGAAACCTACGGTAAAATTATTGAATGCCCGGTTAGGTTAATTGAATGCCAGGTTAGGTCAACTGTACGCCCTTGACGATTGGTTAGGTTAAGTCGTGATATTTTCGTTAGCTTTAACGAAACTATCACGACTTAACCTAACCAATCGTCAAGGGCGTAAAATTAACGTAGCCGGGCATTCAATTAACCATTTTAGAGCAATTAACTCCATTTTAACTCCATTTTAGAGCAATCGAAGAATAAGCACCCTCGTTCGACCTCAATCCAAGAAAAAGCACCCTAAATTGATTTGGTGTGCTTATTCTTGGATTGCTCCATAAAAAAGGTTTCAGATATTGAGAATAATTTGAAAAGGAAATGAACTTAATTTTCATGTAATTAATAAAAAAAAAATTAGGTATTGAGAATAATTTAAAGGAAAGTTAAATTAATACTACTTCGAATTCCTTGAGTAAATTAAATGATAGTGTTAAATTTGTTCGGGATAAAGTACAAAAAATGGATCATGTTGAGAATAGCGAACCCATTTACCTCATGTTAAGAATGGCGAACCCAAAATTAAACATGTTAAGAATAGCGAACCCAAAATTCAACAAGTTAAGCATAGCGAACCCAAAATTCAACAAGTTAAGAATGGCAAACCTAATGTTTCAACAGGGAAAAATACTTCGAAAAAAAAAATATGCTCCACTATTTCCATATAGCCAACTGATGGGGTTGTACTTGTATCAACTAAACCGAACACCCATACTTGATATGCGGGATATTTTTGCTACCCGCACACGAAGGGTAGCAAAAATAACTGAATGCCCGGTTAGGTTAATTGAATGCCCTGTTAGGTCAACTGAATACCCGGTTAGGTTCATTGAGTGCCCGGTTAAGTCAACTGTATGCCCTTGACGATTGGTTAGGTTTAGTCGTGATATTTTCGTTAAAACTAACGAATCTATCACGACTAAACCTAACCAATCGTCAAGGGCGTACAGTTGACCTAACCGGGCATTCAAATTTTATCCTATGTAAATAATGTTTTTTACAAAATTCTCCATGTTAAGAATAGCAAACCCAAAAGTTTCTATGTCAAGAATAGGGAACCCAAAATTTTCCATATCAAGAATAGCGAACCTAACACCCTATGGGTTCGCTATTCTTAACGTGATCCCAAAAAATTGTAGTTGAAATTACTGGTCATATTCAATTGAAAACAAATAACGCAATCGATAATAATTTTATCTTAGTTAAAAATGGTGCTAAGCCTAAGTTGGAGTGTCAAAATCCATTTTAGTCTTTTAGATACAAATGATAATAAAAATTAAGCAGGTTTGATAGGTTCATTCATAGTTAGGCATATGGATACCAAATTTTGTTCGAGAAACTCGATAAAACCATACTTCCCAACATTTTGAAAAGCAAAAGCGGTAGGATTTATAATCAATGCTAGGGGGTCCGGGAGCATCCCCCCCCCGGGAATTTTTTAAAATCTAGCTAAATGACGCACTCTAGTGCAGTCTGAGCGTGAAAGGTTTGATATTATTTGCATGTTGTTCATATCGGTAGGGTTGGCAAGTATGTAAGACTAAAATGAATATGTGTACCAGGCGCTAAAATCAAGTGTATTGAGAAGGAAGTAAAGAATTTGAAAGTAGAAACAATGAATCTCCTTTTAATTTCTTTCATTGGAGGAAAGGATGGCTCACCTGAAGATCAAGGTCCCCAGCCTTCGTTAGTTAGCCTTACAAGGCTAACTAACGAAAATATCACGACTTAACCTAACCAATCGTCAAGGGCGTACAGTTGACCTAACGATTGGTTAGGTTAAATCGTGATATTTTCGTTAGTTAGCCTTTTATAAGGCTAACTAAAGAAGGCTGGGGGCCCTGATCTTCAGGTGATCCCTAACTTGTCCTCTCCTCTCTTATCCTATCGTAACCTCTATTAACCCTTTATGGACGACCGTTACAAATTGGTAACGTTTCAAATACACGTATTAATAACTAAACCTTATAAAAAAGCTTTCGTTAAAGGGTTAAAAAGTAACTGATCCCAATTTGATCACGTGACGGGAGAGTAACTTAGAATAAAAGAGAAAACGAAATGTGTTAATTATAATTTGCATGATGGTAAAATATAAATAGGTGAAAAGTCACATTAAGTATATGTCTTAACCCTTTACTGCCCAAAAGGACAAATTTGTAACCTTTCAAATACACGCATTCATAACTTAACCCTACAAAATATTTGGGCAGTAAAGGGTTAAATGAGTAATCATAATAATTAAACATATATAAAGTAAAATGGTTACGAACAAGTGTAATATATAATCATTAATTCATTATACACTAAAAAATCGTTAAATTATCAAAAAAATACTACCTTTACCAAAGAGTGCGTTGTTAAATACTAGTAACCTTTAAAGATATATTGCATTATACTCGTATTTCAACTAAATTTCTTTGACGTTATGAGATGCATCATTTTTGTGAAATTGATCATGATGCACACAATGTAATTTACAAGGATTGCTATTTTAGTTCTCAGTATTCATTTATTTGATAAGATTCTTTTTGTTAAAATGTGTAAGCATATCGTAGTTAAATCAATAGAGACACAATTTACAACTGAAAACATAAGTTTGATTTGCTGGGTCAACTATGAAAGAAGAATTTCTGTAGTATCATGTCCAGGTAGACATTAAAAACATGTCACTTGACAAAACATAAGTACTGTACTGGTACAATTGTATAGGTATGATATACCATATTTATATAGAAATTCTCAATGGATGAATTACCTTTTTCAACCGAAAATGATAATTTTTTTTTAATAGGGGTGAATAGTTAAAAACATTCAAGTTGTAAAAGCTTTTCTCGAACCTTTTAAAAGAAAACTGTGAATTATTATTATATAAAACCTAATAATTGCAAAATTACGTTATTATTATTATTATTATTATTATTATTATTATATAAAACATAATAATAATTGCAGAATTACATAACATCACTACATTAAACTGTTATTTGTTTACATTTGTACTGTATACATTTTTTTAATAACTAAACCCCTGTTTAAGGGGGAGGGGGGGGCGATCCTGCACTAGCAACTAATTACAAGCCGGTTTATTCATTAGCCTACTGTATTTATATTTAGCAAAATATTTAGAAAATTGTAAAAAGTAAAATGCAACGATTTATTATCTCCAAATCAGTATTGCTTTCGTAAGAATAAAACAACGGGAATGGCTATTTTAAATCTTATGAAAAGCGCCAATGTCGCTAAGAAAATAAAGAAATTATGATTCCCACAATTATAGTGATAGACCATACTGATGTGATAGACCTTAATATTCTTTTTGACAAACTTGAGAGGAGCTATCAGTGATTGGCTTAAAAGTTATATATCTAATCTAGTAGATATTAATTTGTATCAGTAAAAAATGCATTTTCAACTAAACTAATTAAAAAAAAAAAAGTGTACCCTAGGGCTTATTCTTGGATCCACTGTTATTTTTATTGTACAGTATACACGATCTTTCACCCTCTTCCGCACATTGAGAAATTTTTTAGTCATTTTCCTACTTCCTCTATAAAGGATAATTAAATTACTATGCTCCCAGTTATTTACCCGAAGTTTACAGAATAATGCCACAAAATCATTAGTCGATTGACTACATTTACTCATATAAAACTATCCTCAATTCTTTTAGCGCTGAACTGGTTAATTTATTACTCGAGTGGAGTTATATTATGAAAGTTGAATAAGATCACAAACCGATGAAGAAATTCGTTTAACTTTTTAACATTATCTGCGTGGCGCATTGACTAGTAACTAAAATTTACTAGTATTTCATCTGACTACCCTACTTCGTAATGAAAAACATTGTATCTACCTACCCTCACATATTTCACGCGAGTAATATGACTATCGGTATGAATAGAGTAATGATGCCTTGACTAGTAACTAAGATTTATTGACATATTATTTGACCACCTTACGTATTTCATAAAAGTAATCTGACCACATGTGTATATATAAAATGTACAAATATTTTAGTTACTCTTTTCGGATCACTTGAAGATCAGGGTTCCCAGCCTTCGTTAGTTAGCCTTATAAGGCTAACTAACGAAAATATCACGACTTAACCTAACCAATCGTCAATGGCGTACAGTTGACCTAACGATTGGTTAGGTTAGGTCGTGATATTTTCGTTAGTTAGACTTATAAGGCTAACTAAAGAAGGCTGGGGCCCCTGATCTTCAGGTGATCCCTCTTTTCTTATAAAAGTGATATAGTACAAATGTAACCAAATAATAATTGAATGTGTTAATATATACGGTAGTAATTTGGCAGTTATTATGCTTCATATAATAATTCTCACATTTCTTTGACGGTTTTTGTATATCTTAAAATAATTTGCTGATTCTGGTTGAAAAGGATAAATTACATTGTTCAACAAAGTGTTTTCTCCTTTTGATAAATGTGGGTAGTTCTTATGTTCTTTGTTTTGCTGATTACGAAAATGAGAACAGATATTTTCTATGACCTACAGTGTTTGAGGGATTTACAATTTAAAACCCTTTGAGATCGAGATAGTTTGCATCATAATACGAGATTTATTGTTAGTCATATATTTTGTATAAAATCTTTATATTATGCATATATTTATATTTACATGTTTATATATAATATGCATATATTTATTTAAGTATACTGCATATATTTAATTTCTCAGTCAGAATTAAATGATCTTGTCAGAGTTGAATCTGTCTAAAAATCAGGCTGAGCTCTTAGGTTCTAGATTAAAAAGTTGGAATCTCTTACAAAAGACTGTAAAAATATCATCATTTCGTATGCGTCAGACACACTTCACATCATTTTTCGCTATGGAAAGTGATTTAGTGTATTGTAATGATGTGAAGCTCTCATGGAGGCACTTGGTTCAGAGCACAGTCCTAAGGAATGGAGGCTTTTCGGTGATTCATCAAAGTTGAGTTTGATAGCTGTACTATTGCACAACGGTAATGTCTATCCTTCGGTTCCGATTACACATAAAGTTCATATGAAGGAATCATATGACAATATGCAGTTACTTTTGAAACATAGTGACTATGATAAACACTCCTGGCATATCTGTGGTGATCTAAAAGTGATTGCACTTCTCCTCAGCTTACAGTTAGGATACACAAAGTTCTCTTGTTTCCTCTGCGAGTGGGACAGCCGAGCTAAGGGGAGTCATTATACACGGAAAGTGTGGCTACTTCGACAAAATTTGGTTCCAGGACAGGAAAATGTTGCCCATCAACCCCTAGTAGATCCAGCAAAAGTTTTCTTACCATCTCTCCATATCAAACTTGGTTTGCTAAAAATTTTTGTAAAAGCTATGAATAAAGATGGACCTGGATTTCTATATTTAAAACAGAAGTTCCCTAGAATAAGCGAAGCGAAATTCAAAGAAGGCATTTTTGTGGACCCACAGATCAGAGAAATGATGAAAGACTGCATTTAATGAGTCTTTGAATGAGGTTGAAAGAACAGCAAGAAAAGCTTTTAAGGAAGTGACTACGAATTTCCTCGGCAGCGTCAAATCAGAAAATTATGTTTCTCTGGTGGAGCAGATGCTTAGTGCTTACCAAGCTATGGGGTGTAACGTGTTTTTGAAAACGTATTTCCCGCACTCCCACCTGTGCTTCTTCCCATCAAACCTGGGCGCTGTCAGCAATGAGCATGGTAAAAGATTTCATCAGGATATATGACGCGTTCGGTGGAGAAGGGGCGAACGCAACATTTTCGAATTATGCCACAAAATGCAGTTAAAGTTTGTAAACTTTAAACCTTTGTATTTTTCCGGTTTATTGAAATGTTGTATGAATTTGAACACATATTTGAGTAAAATATTTTTGTGTAATATGTCGATATAATAAAACGCCAAGAAATTTTACAATATTATTTATTGATAGCTTCTGATGTTAACTGGTGTAATCCATTATTTGGTCCTCTTCGTCGAATGTTGTATTACCTGCTTCAACTGTTTCGGTTTCTTCCAGTTCCTTTAACAATCTTGTATAATAGTTCACTGCAGTTGCAGGCATTAGGTCTGATAATTCTTTGAGATCTTTTATTTTTTCCTTAATTATTGGCAGCAATTGGGAATACTTTGGTTGCAGTGTCTGCTGGGCTAGATTGAATAAACTGACACTGTAGGATTTTTTCCCTTTCTGCAGTCTGACGGGATGGCTATTATCTGGGGTTGTGCGGTATGCAGTAGATATTACGTAGCCTTCTTTGTGTTGAAAGTCAAATATTAACTTTCTTGCATCTGTAAATTTAGTAGTTGTTGATTTCCTAATGACAATGCACGTTTTTAGGACGTCAAAATCGAGAAAATCAGCCTGTTTCATTTCTACAACTAGGAAGCGCTGCGAAATGGCTGTAGTTATGGCCGTAACCTAATCTTTTTGGGTGTAAATAATATTGCTGTAATTATTTTTTATATTTTGTTCAATTTGCCCAAATTGAGCATCACAGGGCATTGTCGAGTGACCAGAAAGTAGATAGATGTGTTCAATGTGAAGCAATGATGCGGAGTGAATTTCTCTGAGATACATTAAAACCTAAATTTTACCGTGAAAGAGTGCAGACTAACATCTAATTTTTTGCATAGGTAAAGCAAAGGTTTTAAAGGATAATTATACGACAAAAAACTCATTTTTCGAATTTTGTGGCGTTCGCCCCTTCTCCACCGAACGCGTCAATTATCAACCATGGAAAAGCGGTACCAATGAAGATATAGCCCCAGTATGTTGGCCGACTACTGTTGGACACTTATAAGAGAAGCCCCTAGTACTAGTTATAAACGAAAATCAGCTGCAAAAAATATTAGATAAGGTACTCTTCTTTTTGTACGATTAAGTATACCAAAAAAGTAAGAAAATCTGTCAATTTTTATTTGCATTTACTTCGAAATTGGTGGGCGATAGAAACATTGTTTTCAAATTCGTAATCAGCGTAAAAAAGTACATTGGAATCACATAAATTCATTCGAAGGAGAAAAGAAGTTCTATTTTGTTGTTCAGTTTTATTCTTTAATTCTTTAATGAATATCATTGCGTAAATATGGTTTATCAAATGCAATAAAACCATTATAGCGCTTATCTCCAGCAAGTGTCAAATTTCTTTTTTATATTTCACATTTATATTAGATTCTGTTTATACTGTTTTGCTTCTCAGAGTTTATTAGTCTGTCTATAATAAATAATTAACCACAAAATGAAAATAGTCGACTGATATAAAAGCAAAACGAGCAATTAGTCATTTGAGATGTTTCAAGAAAATTAAGTAAGTCAATTTATTTTGCATCACCAAGTGACGGGTTCGTCCCAACACAAGCTGTGAGTTAACTACTTCGGGTTTACAGACTAGTTACAAACTAAATGTGTATCCTGAACAAGAACATGTAATGGAAGGATCATGTAAATTATAGCTCCATCCATAAAGATTTCTAGGAGTGTTGCTTTAATGTTTGAACCTAGACATGTAGGAACTTTATAAACACCCTATATACAGGGTGTTTCAGGAGGAAAGGTCAATACTTCGGGAGGTGATAGTATCGGTCATTGTGAGAAAAAAAGTTCATATGAACATGTGTCTAATTCTGAATGGTTACGGAGATAGAGCTGTTTGAATCTGATGCGCGCGCAGCTCTTCCTCCCCCTTCCCTCCCCAATAACCTTGAACCATGTAAGCTGTAATGTAAGCATGTAACATAAGCCAATCGATAGCTGACTCTTGTGAGTGACATTGTTTGGTGTTTGAAGCAGTGTTAAGAATGCCACACACCTTCACACATGCCGAATATGCAGATATGGTGTATGTCTACGGTTTTTGCGATGGAAGTGCAACAGCTGCTGTTGCAGAATACCGTCGACGGTTTTCGAACCGCAGAATTCCGGATCGAAGAGTGTTTACCAGGGTTTTCAACACATTGCGTGAGATTGGTACACTTCCTAGCGCTCATGTTTCATCTGAACGTGAAGGTCAACAAGATGTGGATGAAGTGGAAAACATTCTTCAGTTGGTAGAGCGTAGTCCTACTACTAGCTTATGAAGAATTTCTACACGTCTCGGTGTACCACACACAAGAGTATGGCGAACATTACGTGAGGAAGGCTTGCATCCATATCATGTACAGCGTGTACAACACCTTCAACCAGGAGACGCTGCCATGCGACTGGAATTTTGTCATTGGGTAAATGCTAATCGCCGATTGCTTCGATTAATACTGTTCACCGATGAAGCTACTTTCACCCGTGACGGTATCAACAACACTCGTAACTCTCATCGGTGGTCAGACGAAAATCCAAATGCCACTGTGGAAACAAATTTTCAACATCGCTTCTCTACCAATGTGTGGTGCGGTATCATCGATGATCACATTGATCAGCTGATTGGCCCTGTTACTTTAGAGAATCGTCTTACGGGACAAAGTTACCTAGAATTTCTGCAAAATGAATTGCCAGGACTATTGAAGGATGTTCCTTTGGCTACACGCGCTGGTATGTACTTTCAGCATGACGGAGCTCCTCCACATTCTACCCGTCTGGTGATGCAATACCTAAATCAAACTTTCCCTGGTCGATGGATCGGCCGCGGTGGTCCCATTCAAAGGCCACCAAGGTCTCCAGACCCCTCTCCGTTAGATTATCGTTTGTGGGGGTGGATGAAAAGTCAAGTTTACAAAAGAAAGGTGGATACACGAGACGAATTGCTCGCGCGCATTTTGGATGATGCTGCTGCCCGCATAAAGGAACGTCAAGATCAACTCAGACGAACAACACGCGATCTTCGCACAAGAGTTGCAAAGTGCATTGAGGTTGACGGTGGGATTTTCGAAAATGTATTGTAAACTGTAACAAATTTGTAATTTCTGTATCTGATACCATTCGAAATGCCAATGTTTAAACATTAAATGTTAGAAACAGTAATTGGTTTCTCTTTTTTGATTACCATTAACAATGCTTTTGTATTTGTAGATTCAAACAGCTCTATCTCCGTAACCATTCAGAATTAGACACATGTTCATATGAACTTTTTTTCTCACAATGACCGATACTATCACCTCCCGAAGTATTGACCTTTCCTCCTGAAACACCCTGTATATGAAAATTATTTCACGAAAGTAACACGTAAATCTTGCAGATCTGTAACCCTCGTTTGATAGACGTTTGATTTGATAAAGCCCCTTGCAAAGAAATCCAAGGGCGTTAGGTCAGGAGATCGAGCCGCCCAGGGCCTGTTGCCTCCACGTCCGATCCACCGATTTGGAAATCGTTCATTTAGGTACTCCCGAACAATATTTGCGTAATGACAAGGTGCCCCATCTTGTTGAAAGACGACGGTGTTTAAAATGCCATCTGAATGAAGCTGGGACATTTACGTGCTCGTATCGTAACAGCAGTTACAAAAATAACCCCTGTCATGCTCCAAAATGTGTTCCGCAATGCTGAGCTGATAGATTCAAACTCTGTAGAGATACTGATGGTGCTCATGTAGAATCATATTCTTAAGTATTCATTAAATGTATGCCTTCTATTATATTGTTATTGAATTTTACCCTTTTTGCTACGTTTTCACTGAAATAGGGATTTTATAAACACCCTGTATATATATATAATATATATATATATGTATATATAGCGTGAACCAAATGTAGGTGGACAGTAAATGATAACGTTTATTTTGAGAATACATATTTAATTTTTTTGTATACTATAATACAAAATAAAATTTAAATAAATTTAGTTATAATATTTAATATAATATAACACAAACACCATAGTTATAATGAACACCATAGTTATAATATAATATAACACAAACCGTATTCAACCTACTGTCCACCTACTTTTGGTTCACCGTGTATATATATATATATATATATATAATGTACTACAACCTTACATTGAGAAATGAAGCAATATCTTTTTAAAAAAATTAGCAATATGGATATTATCCGCTATTGATTTTTATGATCATCCGATCGCATACTTTAAAAGAGGTAAAATTATTAAAAATCAAATATACTCTGTACAATCAAATTGGCACATTTTTTTCATTTACAAATGCGTGAACAAAATTATTAATTTACAGTAAATACATAAATATCTCTTAACTCATCAAGAAATTCACTCATTCCAGACTGGGTTACAGTAGCTGAAAGCGTGTAATTCCTCAATTTAGATTGTCTTCATCCCAAAAATCGCCTATTTTCGTCGAACTGAAATTATGGAATGATTTAAGTGCTGTTATTAAAAATATTTCTATTGTAAATTCGTTTAAAAACAAATATCTTTTAATAAAGGAAAGCCGATAAAAATTTAGGATTACTCGTTCGGTTCTCGTATATTGTTTTACTCGTTTCATTTGTCGCATTTAACCATTAGTTGTTTTTACTGTATTTATATCATATCTATAATAATGAATTTTAAGATTGTATATGTTCTCTTTTTTCATAATTCATTTCTCATTTTCAAGTATTAGTTGGTTCGTGTATTCTAAATTAATTACTACTTCTTATTCATGATTTATATACGGTATTACTTAATCATAAATAGGACCTACCTATGAATTGATATGTTATCTTTCAATTAATCCGTGAATCAAGCAATCTAAAAAGCTTAAGAGCCAAATTAAACGAAATAAATTGTAGAATTAACAGTTGTTTTTTCGTTATTGTTGAAATTATTGTTACATGATAAAAATTGTAACATTTATTTTGTCAGTAAAGAATTTATTTATTTCACACACACGATGTTTATTACTTCATTTTACAAATTTTGTTTGGCCAGTTTGTCGTTATTTTTTATCTCTTAAATACATCCTCAATAGTCGTGAAACTACTACTTTTTTTTTTAACTTTTACAAAATGGCAAAGATTCCTGAAGTACGCATCGCGGTCGTGATTTTAAAAGATTAGCATTTATCCTTGGAGAAAGAAACCGTTAAAGAGCAATGCGTTAAAAATGCTAAATGCAAGTGGCTCATATTGACTAATATCATTGTAGATCCAGTCTGAATTAATTATTAACAAAAGAACACGTGCTACAATTTTACACAAACATAAAAGCTATTTTGAAATTTTCTTTGGCAAAACTATTTAGAATATGCGTAAGTTTCAGAGGCTTTGTAAAATTTAGTTTGATTTTTTTTTTCTGAGTGATAATGTTCTTTGATTGTAAGAAAATAACGGGCAATGAGCAGGGTGTCTGAACAACTTTTAACCAATAGGAATTATATTAATTGATTAATTAATTAATTAATTAAATTAACGAACTTTAAATTTAATGAGGAACGTTTTGAACATTTATGATAGGATTCCCGAAATAAATGTATTTCCCCATCAGGTTTTGGGTTAAGAGTTTCAATGTATTTTTCATTGAGACTTTTCGGACACTGTATTTTACGGTGTTCAAAGAGAAACTATGCATTGAATGCAAAGAGTTATTCCAGTAACTTATTCCAGTAATAAATGACAATGCAACACTGAAACAATAAATTAAAACGAAAGTTGTTAAAAATGGCCTCCTCTCGCTTCCGAGCGAAGTTGGACACGCTGATTCATGTTGTGAAACACGCGGTGAATGCAGCCCACCGGGTTGTATGTTAGTGATAACTCGAGAAACCTGTTTTTAGTTCGTTTAAAGTGCGTGCATAGATACAAATACGTCGTTTTAAAGTTTGCCCCACAGATAAAGATCAAGAGGCGTCAGGAAACATAGGAGCTGTACTTTATATATATATATATATATATATATATGAAAATTATTTCACGAAAGTAACACGTGAAAAATATTTATGATGAATAGAACCACGAAGGAAAGGAAACACAAAAAGGTGCTCAAGCGCTTTCGTCTAATGACATCCTCAGGAACACTGAGGATGTCATTAGACGAAAGCGCTTGAGCACCTTTTTGTTTCCTTTCCTTCGTGGTTTTATTCATCATATATATATATATATAATATATATAAATAAAATGATAATTCGACCATTGTATATACTGTACTGTACTTGTATATCTTAATATTAACTCAATTTTTTTAAACTTTTACATTATAATGAGCTTATATTGCCAACTGCACTGATATGGTCATAATAGTGAAATGTGATAAACTTTAGATTTACATTTAGTTATAAATGGGTGTATATGAAAGGTTAGAAATTTGTAACAGTTGTCCATATACGGTTAAAATAAGCAGTGAGTATAGAACTTGTAATTAACAAAATAGTTTCAACGCAATTTTATGTTTCACACATCAAACGAATCTGAAAATGAGCGGAGGTTTTTTCTGCAATAGCAACGACCTTCTCTGTCTACATCCAGTGAAATTAATGAGGGTCACGCTTAATATGAAGTACGTGTGACAGTCTAAATTGTCATATAACAACTTTAACGCAAAAAGCCTTGTTCGAATTGCCTTTTGAAATGATATTTTGGAATATACTTATTTCTCATTCGCGATAAGAAAGTATCTGATATTTTTAAACGAAATTTATTTATAGTATCAAAAATCAATACGCCGTATAGATATCTATTCACTGAATTCCTAGCCCTGACGTATGTAATAATGCAACACTATCTGTTAATGAAAAATGAAGGTATTGAGGTTGGCTGTCTGAGCGTTGTGCCAGTTTTTGGCCCTCTTCACTTAACGAAGCATAATAATGATCGGGTAATAAATGCACTGTTATTGAATGAGCATTTATTACCCAATCATTATTATGCTTCGTTAAGTGAAGAGGGCCAAAAACTGGCACAACGCTCAGACAGCCAACCTCGATACCTTCATTTTTCATTAACAGATAGTGTTGCATTATTACATACGTCAGGGCTAGGAATTCAGTGAATAGATATCTATACGGCGTATTGATTTTTGATACTATAAATAAATTTCGTTTAAAAATATCAGATACTTTCTTATCGCGAATGAGAAATAAGTATATTCCAAAATGTCACTTCAAAAGGCAATTCGAACAAGGCTTTTTGCGTTAAAGTTGTTATATGACAATTTAGATTGTCACACGTACTTCATATTAAGCGTGACCCGCATTAATTTCACTGGATGTAGACAGAGAAGGTCGTTGCTACTGCAAAAAAAAACTCCGCTCATTTTCAGATTCGTTTGATGTGTGAAACGTAAAATTGCGTTGAAACTATTTTGTTAATTACAAGTTCTATAGTCACTGTTTATTTTAACCGTATATGGACAACTGTTACAAATTTCGGATCACCTGAAGATCAGGGCCCCCAGCCTTCTTTAGTTAGCTTTATAAGGCTAACTAACGAAAATATCGTCACCTTACCTGACCAATCGTCAAGGGCGTACAGTTGACCTAATGATTGGTTAGGTTAGGTCGTGATATTTTCGTTAGTTAGCCTTATAAGGCTAACTAACTAACGAAAATAGTTAATTAGAGAAGGCTGGGGCCCCTGATCTTCAGGTGATCCCAAATTTCTAACCTTTCATATACACTCATTTATAACTTAAGCGTACAGAAAATTCCGTCTGTCCATGTATGGTTAATAAAGTTTTTCCTTTTAATTCTTTAACTGCTCCGAAGTGTCAAGAAAACCTATCTTTTTCTTTTGATATGAAAATAAAAACCCACTCTAATAGACAGAGTTTATTTCCACAACAGTTTCGATGCCCACTGGCATCCTCCTCGGGTGGATACAGAAAAACGAATGAACCAAAACAAGAGGGAAAAACAGTCCAGGGGCTGACCGTTAAGAAATTCGCACCTAGGTTAGATCCCATTCTCCGACACCAGAAGGGCATTTTCATTAAAGGGACCCGCTTATAAGTACATTCGCACAAATTTAAAACTATCTTCCTGTTCTAAACATACAGATTCTATTATTTTTTTTACGTAATTATTACATTTATTATTAAATTTATTACATTTAATATTGCATTATTATTTATTACAGAAATTATAAATTTACTATTACATTGGTTATTACTAAAGACCGGAACTTCAGGCAAAATGCCATAAATGCCTTATTTTGCCTATTTCACTAATTTATTGTGGAAAATGCCTTTTTCGATTTATAGAGCCTTATTTGCCTATCTCACTAATAAATAAGTTTTGTTTTACAAACTATCACATTTAAAAAAGTTAAATGAGTCATTTGAAATGTAGAGTTGCCAGTTAGTGAAATGACTCATTTCACTAACTGGCAACTCTACTTTTCCACATGCAGTAGGTTACCTCTGATAACACTGTATATTTGTTTTTAGTCACTGTGTATTTGATGTGAAAGATCATGCCTAAAGTTAAAGCATTTTCTTCTAAGAAACTAAGTGATTATGTTCAGGAATTTGGAGGTAGTATGTTCAGCACTGACGGCTCTATATTATTTTGCAAAGCGTGTGAAAAGGTTGTAAATTCAGAGAAGAGATACTTTGTGATGCAACATATAGACACAGGTAAACATAAGAGTGCCGTTTCCAGACAGAAGCTCAGAGGAGAGCATTCTTGTTTACTTACTAATTTTGTTACTGCCTCCAGTCGTAAGTCACAATTCTCAATGGATTTGTGCAAAACATTCATTGAAGCCGGTATTCCCTTGGGGAAACTAGAAAGTCCATGTCTGAGAAAATTCTTAGAGAAATACACAAATGAACATATTCCTAGCGAGTCATCATTAAGAAAGACATATGTAGAAGAAATATATCAAACTGTTATACAAAATATTAGAACTGAAGTTAACAACAAAAATATTTGGATATCAATAGATGAGACGACCGATTCTGTTGGTAGGTATGTCGCTAATGTAATTATTGGGACTATGGAGAGTGACCAACCTTCCAAAATTTATTTGCTAGCAGTAGAGCAACTTGCTAAAACAAACCACTCAACTATTGCTCAAACTTTTACAAAATCACTTGCTTTACTATGGCCTGAAGGAATAAAGCACAACAATGTTCTTCTGTTCATAACTGATGCCGCTCCATGCATGAAAAAAGCAGCAGGGGGTTTAAAAATTATTTTCCCCAGAATGCTACATGTCACGTGCTTAGGTCATGCGCTGCACAGAGTTTGTGAAGAGGTACGAAGTTTATTCCCTGATGTTGACCTGATGATTTCAAATGGAAAGAAGATATTTCTCAAAGCCCCTTCGCGTATCCAGGTTTTCAAAGAACAGGCACCAGAATTAGCACTGCCACCTAAGCCAGTACTGACAAGATGGGGAACATGGATAAATGCAGCAGTTTACTACGCTAAAAATTACAACACAATACAGAGCATTGTCGAAAGTTTTGATGAAGAAGATGCAGCTTCTATTAAGATTTTGAAATCTCTCATGAAAAATTAATTGAAAAATGATCTTGCATTCATTGAAGCCCATTTATCAAATTTGCCAATTGCAATTACTTCTTTGGAAGAACGAAATCAACCCTTGTTAAATGCGTTGAAGATTTTTAACACTGTAGTTGAGGAAATAAATCAGGTGCCGGGTGCAAAAGGTAAACTAATCCAGCAGAAGTCTGAGAAAGTAATTTCAGGTAATACTGACTTAGCTGAAATAAAGAAGATAGCAAACGTCCTTGAAGGAGATGGTGCTGAAGACACTTCAAATCTAAACCCGGAGAACATAGCAAGTTACAAATATGCTCCAGTCACATCAGTAGATGTTGAAAGAACATTTTCAGTTCTTAAAAACATGCTAACTGATCGTAGACATAACCTAACATTTGAGAATTTGGAAAAAATGCTTGTTATAATGTGTAACCAAAGAAATGCATAAATATATTTGAAAATGTAAGGTATTGATTTGTGTTATCTATGTTTTTTGGCTGTTTTTCAATATATTTCAATGTAAAAATAAATGCCTTTTTTTGCCTATTTTGATGTTTTATTGTGCCTTTTTGCCTGCCTATTTTCCTATTTTTTAGTGCCTGAAGTTCCGGTCTTTAGTTATTACATTGTTGTTTATTGTACAGAACTTATAAACCGAAAAACGAATGAAAAAGGCGAGAAGGAAACAATTCAGAGACCATTGAGAAATTCGCACCTAGGTTAGATACCGTTCTCCCAACACCGGAAGGGCATTTTATTACAGGGTCCCGCTTATAAGTACATTCGCACAATTAAAACTATCTTCTTGTTCTATACATACAGATTCTAATATTTTGACATAATTACTGCATTTATTATTGCATTACATTTTTTTTAACATTTTTATTATTATTACTTTACTTTACTCTAATTATTAAATTTATAATATTACCTTTATTATTACATCTGTTGCATTTATATTTATTTCCACATTTATTACTTCCATTATTACATTTCCTAAAAGCGAGTAAGGAAACAATCCAGAGACCTTTAAGAAATTCACACTTAGGTTAGAACACGTTCCCCCGACTCCGTAAGGATTTTTTGACCAAGAATCTCATTAAAGGGTCTAACTTATAAGTACATTCGCACAAATTAAAATTATCTACTTTTTCTATACACACAGATTCTATTATTTTTCTTTTGACATAATTATTACATTTATAAAGTACCTTACTTGATTCCCAATCTATAGCATGATTATTTTGGCTGGCGTGATAAAAAATGGCATTATTAGTATTACAACTTCTGAAGGCAGTGGGCATCGAAACTGTTGTGGAAATAAACTCTGTCTATCAGAGTGGGTTTTTATTTTTATTTTTGACCTTCACGTAGGAAAAAGTGGTTTTTTTGCATTTTTCTTTTGATTTTGATTTTTATTTACTATTTTTTTTTCTGTTGGTTCACAGCCTCACAGGGTTCGTAGCTCAATGAGTAACATCATTTCCCTATAAGCGAAGTGAAGACACTGAGGTCGGGGTTTTGAATCCCGATGGTGCTGATTAACAATAGTCGAGGAGTTAGCGCAATGGACTGCATTTGTCTGGCCTGAGCGTTGTGCCAGTGTGTGAACCTCCTCACTCATTATTACGGCCAGCTACAAAATTTAGTAAGAAATCTATAATTATAGCGTACATATATATATATATATATATATATATATATATATATATATATATACATATATATATATATATATATTATACATATATATATACTATATACTGTATATACACAAACTCAGAATGGTCCCCTGAGAAACTTATATGTTAAACACAGACCGTGCATGGAACAAGGAACTCTTCTGGGAAAATTAAATCCACTATAGTCCATTACTTATTCGGACTATAGTGGATTTAATTTTCCCAGAAGAGTTCCTTGTTCCATGCACGGTCTGTGTTTAACATACTGTATATATATATATATATAAGATAATTGCAGATTTAAAAGAGGACAATGTATATATGAACATCCCCCAATATGCAATTTCTATAATAATGGTCATTGTAAATTTGGAGACGGATGTAAATTCTACTATCCGGACATTTGCAGGACTTACGCAAAATATGGAACCTGCAAATTCGGGAAAAATGGTACTATCAACATCTCCCGACGGACTCAACGAACAAAGGAAAAAGTTTAAATGACAATAGGAATAAAAATAACAATAGGAACAACAATAGGAACACAATCAGCGAACAAGAAAATTTTTTCAACATCGCAGACACCTTACGGATGCTAAACGTCATCCACATGTAGTTGACACAGCTGGAAACCCCGGAGCCAAATCGCTACCGGGCAAGAAGCTACCAATACAAGTAGGTGGAAACGGATCTCTTTCGGAGGATCATAGGGCAACGAATCAAGTGATATCGAAGGAAAACGAATTTGAAATGCACAAGGGGCAACGAAAAACAGAGAACATAAAAATTGTCCTGGCTAATATTTAAGGAATAAGACCAAACCAATCACTCAATAAGGTTTCGTACCTGAAAGGATTTATGGACGAAACAGGGCGGACATCGCATGCCTCACAGGAACTCATCTTAAAGATTGCCAAGGAAATTGTAAAAACTGCGAACATTGTATTGATAAGAAAGAGATAAATATAGAAGGCTTCAACTTACTAAGAGCGGATAGAACGACGAGACGGAAAGGTGGCTGTGCTATATATGTACAGGAAGGTCATATGACAGAGACAATAATAAGTAAATCAAACAGCTATGTGGAACTCCTAGCAGTGAAAATAGAAAAACTAAAATTGGTAGTAATAGTCATCTATAGACCTCCAAGCACTCCAACCGAAAAATTCTCGGAGGCCATTGATGACATCAGAAAGTTAATAAAGGCCATAAACCCTCCATCCCCCAATATAATGATCTGCGGAGACTTTAACTTCCCATTTATAAAATACAAAAAGGTGGATAGGAATATATATATTCACCAGGACAAGGGGGGCACAAGAGAAGACCAGGAGCAAGCAAAAATGTTGATGGCTCTCACACTCACAAATGAGTTTATGCTGACACAGGAGATAACAGAAAATACCAGAAAAAATAACTGCCTGGATTTGGTATTCACGAATAACACGAACTTGATTGCTGATATAAAAATAACCCCAACCATTATCTCAGACCACAACTTAATCGAGATATCAACAAATATGACGACAGCATTAAAAGACAATACACATATTGTGGAAAGAAGTAAATTCGGGGTCTTTAACTTAAACTCGAAGACTATAAATTGGGAAGCAATCAGATCGCACATGGCCCAAATAGAATGGAGAACAATTTTCGAGAATAAAACAACTGAAGAAATGCTAACAACCTTGGAGGAAAAAACGCTGAGAATTTTAGAAAAATATGCTCCGAAATCACAGCCAAAAGGAAAGAGGAGCTGGCTAGAGAGACAAAAGAGAAGGCTATTCCGCAAAAGAAAGAGAGTGGAGGCGAAGTTAGGTAACTGCGGAGATAATGACAGGAAAGCAATAAAAGAAAGACTGGAGGGTATCGATAGGGAAATACAAGCCCTGATTAAGGACCATACAGAGAGGGAAGAGGAAAAGGCGGTAGAAGCAATAAAGGAAAATCCAAAATACTTCTATAGCTATGCAAAAAGGAAGACAAAAACGCGCGCCGCTATTGGGCCCTTAAGGACGGGAAATAATGAACTAACCGACGATCCAAAAGAAATATCTGATACATTGAGAGCTCAATATGAATCAGTTTTCAGTACCCCAAAAAGTGACAAAGCGATATCTGACAAAAATGCATTCTTTGAAGAGGAATTGCAAGGAGAGTACATAACAGATTTTGATTTTACACCAGAAGATGTAGCGAGAGCTATAGGACAAATGAAACCACATTCAGCTGCAGGTCCGGACAATTGGAACGCATTATTGATTAAAAACTGTAAAATGAAATAGCTACACCTTTATACTGGATATGGAGAAGATCCCTAGACACTGGGGAAATACCGAGCATCTTGAAAAGAGCAAACATTGTCCCTATATATAAAGGAGGGGACAGATCTCGAGCAAAGAACTATAGACCAGTGTCATTGACGTCCCACCTCACCAAAGTATTTGAAAGAATAGTTAGAGAGAAAATTTATGATTTCCTGGAGACACGGGAAAGATTCAACGAAAATCAGCATGGATTCCGATCAGGTAGATCATGCCTATCACAACTAATAGAACACTACAACAATATCCTAGATGCATTAGAAGGCAATGACAACTACGATGTTATATACACAGATTTTGCTAAAGCTTTCGATAAATGTGACCATGGTATAATAGCACATAAAATTAAATATATGGGAATAACAGGCAAAGTCGGAAAATGGATCTACAACTTCCTTAGAGATCGTCTGCAGGTCGTCAAAATTCAAGGTATATCATCATCAGAATCGGAAGTACGCAGCTCAGTACCACAAGGGACAGTACTGGCCCCACTCCTGTTCATAATCATGTTAACAGACATAGACAGCGGAGTAAACAGCAACAGTATAGTAACATCCTTTGCAGACGATACAAAGATCAGCAGAAAAATCAGCGATGTACATGACGTGGGGGCCTTGCAGAGAAACACGAACAAAATATACAAATGGTCAGAAAACAACAACATGTCATTCAACGCCGAGAAATTTCAGCTCTTGAGATATGGTAGAAAAGAACTTAAACAGACTGCATATAATGCTCCAGATAGACAGGAAATTCAGAGAAGCACGAAAGCGATTGATCTCGGGATAATAATGACAGATGATGCGAAATTCGAAATACAAAATCAGATAGCGATAAATAAAGCAAAAAGAGTCGCTGGACAGGTACTAAGAACTTTCAAGAGAAGGGACAGGACAGTAATGATTCCCCTGCTAAAAACACTGATTATACCAAAACTTGAATACTGCTCAGTTTTGACGTCCCCATATAAAAAGGAAGAAACTAATAAACTAGAAGAAACGCAAAGGCATTTCACAGCCAAGATTGATGGCTGCAAAGAACTCAACTACTGGGAAAGACTACGTAAACTAAATCTGTACTCACTGGAAAGAAGAAGAGAGAGGTACATCATAATCTACATATGGAAAATGATCGAAAAACTGGTACCAAACCTAAAACTAAACCCAATTACCATTCAGACAACACTGGAAAATAGGAAAGGCAGAATGTGTAGTGTTCCCAAATTAAAGGCCCGACAAGGGACCTCCTCAACCCTGAAGGAAAATAGCTTGGTTGTCAGGGGGCCAAGACTTTTCAACCAGCTTCCTAAGGACCTCAGAAACGTAACGGGGGTCAAAGTTGAAGTCTTCAAGAAAAGACTGGATGCCTGGCTCAGGACAGTACCAGATGAGCCAGGCGTGCCTGGCTATGTACGGTGGAGAGCGCAAGAAAGCAACTCGCTCCTCCACCAGGCCAGACCTAGAGGCGGGGCCACCAGCTTGACTTCTATGTGAAGAGAGACCAATGCACGAAACAACATAAGGTAAGGTGTATGTATATATATGATGAATAAAACCACGAAGGAAAGGAAACAGAATGGTGCTAAAGCGCTTTCATCTAATGACATCCTCAGGAACACTGAAGTAAATAAAGAGTTCAAGACTATATATAGGTTACAAAATATATATATATATATATATATATATATATATATATATAGTAAATTTAGAAATAAAAATTGTGGGAGGAGCGTACAAATTTGTAAGGAAAACTACCAATTTTAGCACTTTGCCCGAATTCAATACAAGATCAAATGGATTGTTTACAACCAATTTTATAGATAATGCCTGAATGATAATAGGTCACAAAAAAAAAAAAAAAAAAAAAAAAAAAATTGAAAAATAAACTTTGTAAGAGGAGCATACAAAGTTATAAGGGAAAATTACCAAAGTTTAGCACTCTGCCCTTCTTGTCTAAATCCATTCTGAACGAATTCAAAACAACGGGATCGAGTTGAAAAAGACCTTTGCTCATGTTAAAGTTATTTGTAAGTTGAATAATAGCAGACTCAAGAATATTTCTATTAACAATGTTGCTAGAGTGAAACAAAACTGAAGCATTATTCCAATCAATACAATGGGATAACTCTGACAAATGGACAAAAAGGGCACTGGACGACTTTCCCGTTTTCACGGAATATTGATGCTGTTTTACACGCGTGTGCAAATCCTTTCTCGTCTGACCAATGTAAAAGGAATCACATTGTTTACAACCAATTTTATAAATAATGCTTGAATTATTGGTAGGACTATTTTTTACTATGATATTTTTCACAATATTGTTAGATGAAAATACTACATTAATATCCAAAAGTTTAAGTACATTAGCAATGCCTAAAAAGCCCGGGAAAAATTGAAGTACTAAAATATTCTTTGACAAAGTGCGAGTGGTATTATGCACACGATAGAAGGTTCGTTTTGCCTTGTTAAGACAAGATTCCATAAACGCAGGTGGGTAGCACAGATCACTTCCAATACCGTTGATTTTTTCCAATTCGGCATCGATGTATTCCGGACTGGCGATCCTAAGAGCGCGGAGAAACATTGAAGAAAATATGACCTTCTTAATGGGGGTGTCATGTCCAGAGTAAAAGTGTACGTTGGGCAAATTTTTTTTTTTTTTAGATAGATACTAAACTTAAAACCTAGGCTTTCCCTATGTACACGTATATCCAAAAACGGGATTGAGTTGTCTTGTTCCACTTCTAAAGTAAACTTAATGGAGGGGACTTCATCATTTAACTGAAGGAGGAAGTCATCCAGGTCATGATTCATGGGTCAGATACACAAAATATCGTCGATGTACCGCAACCATGGGATGCCAACCCCCAGGATTCTCGGAATGTAAGTAATTTCGAAAAACTCCATATAAATATTGGAGAGGAGGGGCAACAAGGGGTTGCCCATGGCCAATTGGCCATCCCAAAATCCTGTTGATAATACTCGCTATTGAAAGTGAATTTACAGTCTTTGATGCAAAGCTTAATAAGTTCCAAAACGATGTGTGCAGGTAGTGGCAGGTCGTACTTATGTAATTCTCGGGAGAGAAAGTCAAGCATATCTTCAATCGTCATTTGTAAACAATGAACAAACGTCAAAACTGATCAATCTATCAATTTTTCAGTAAGATCCATGGAATTTTTTACATGTGAATCAGAGATAGTTCCGAGAATGGGGGACAAGACTTTGACAAGCCATTTGGAGAGTTTATAGGTAATAGAGCCCACCGAACTAATAATAGGGCGCATAGGGTTGCCAGGTTTGTGGGTTTTAATAAGACCGTAAAGGTAGGGAAGAGAAGATGAAGTGGACATGAAAAGCGGAATTAAGTCCTTATGATCTTTGAGAATGCGTTTCAAGCCACTATTGAATGATTTGATGACGTCATCCTGCGGGTTCTTCCTAAGTTTTCTGTATGTGGCTCGTTCACCTTTCTAATGTAGTCCCCTTTGTCCATAATAACTATGGTGTTAGCCTTGTCTGCTTTAGTAATATGGAGCTCACCATCTTTTTTTAATTGTGAGAGGCTATTGCGAAAACGTTTAGGAAAGTTATCTTCGTAAGTACTATTCGCAGCACTATAGACAAGGCCTTTAACTATGTTAACCAAAGACTAAGGAAGATTACACTGTTTTTCAAAACAAGCAAGACTATAACAAATTTGTAAAGCAGAAGGTTTTTTAACAATAAAAAAGAACATACCAAATCCAAGGGCACTTTTTGCATCGTCACTAATGTTTTTCGAAGAAAGGTTCAAAACACATTTTGAGCTTGCTTTTTTACTCCACTGACCATTTCGAATGAGACTTTTAATTTTGCGATCCAAAATGTTACGAAGTGAAGTTTCCGACGCAACTCGTAAATTTCATCAAACAAAGGTTGGATCCACGGTTGGGGAATAACGGTCACAAAATTACGTTTGGCAATGCGTAAATTTTTGAAGGCGGACCACTCATTTTGTCTGGTGACTTCAATATGTTTCTTTAAAATTAATCTGCTGAAGTTGTTGAACGGATGGTCGTCAATTTGTCTGAGGCGAATCGGAAGGAGGGACTTGGGAAGGACCTGCTCCTCTAGACAATTAGTAGAAACTTTCGTCGGATACGAATCGCATGCCCCTTCATTAATGTACAAGGTGTCCCATAAGTCCGGCATCATAGGAAAAATAAAAAAAGGCAAAACAAAAGCTTTTATTTACAGAACGTGCTCAATATGTCCACCATTGTTTTCAATACACAAATTCAGACGTGATACCCAGTCAGCAAGCACACGGTGAATGATGTCAGGAGTAATGGTATTACATGCCCCAATAATGCGCTGCCGCAAATGTTCAACACTCTTAATTTTCTCTGCGTATACCAGCGCTTTCAAGTGGCCCCAGAGATAAAAATCTAGTGGCGTGAGATCCGGGCTTCTAGCTGGCCATTCCACAGGCCCTCGACGTCCTATCCAATAACCAGGGAATTGTTGGTACAGGTATTCACTTACTTGGGTGCTGTAATGTGCAGGAGCGCCGTCTTGCTGGAACCATGTTGGGAAATTTCCTTCTTCGTTCAAGACACTGGGAAACGCTTCTTCCTTGAGCATACGTAGGTAGGTGCCTCCAGTGACATGTTCATCGATCCTTCCAAATGCCACACCATACCATCACCCGAGATGCACCTTGTTCCTTTGAAAAGGTATACCAGTGAGGGTTGTTTTGAGACCAGTAGTGGGTGTTCTGTCGATTTACCTCACCATTTCCATAAAAAACAGCCTCGTCACTGAACAGAATGGTGGACGGGAAATTGGCATCCCGAACATATTGTTCCGTAGTCCATTCACAAAATTCCATCCGCCGGTCGGGATCATCATCGCTTAATTTCTGTAGGATCTGAAGTTTATATGGATGCCATTTGTGAACCTGAAGAATGTGATGGATGCTACTTTTCGACACTCCTGTCTCGGCGGACAATCGCCGAAGAGACTTATTGGGACTTCTGTTAAAATGAGCCAGGATAGCAGTCGCTGTATCATCGTCAGTGGACCTCCTTGAAGGTCCACTGCGTGGTATATCTTCTATGGATCCTGTTTCCTTAAACTTTGCAACAAGTCTGCTAACACAACTCTGTGTTACTGGCTCGCGGTCTGGATGCAGTCTGTTAAATTCAGCAGCGGCGTCTCTTTGACTCCGATTTCCTATGAGTAGAATTATCTGGATTCGTTCTTCCTTGCTCACAGAGATTATGGCCTGTAGAAAGAGAAAAATATGAATTATGGTTTGTAGAAATAGAAAAAATATGAATTCTCCTATGATGCCGGACTTATGGGACACCTTGTAGAAGAAAACACGGACACAAACGGAGACAAGAGAGGGAACAGCAAGCCGAAGGAACGCGTGGTGTTCATTATATGAAAATTATTTCAAGAAAGTAACACGTGAAAAATATTTATGATGAATAAAACCATGAAGGAAAGGAAACACAGAATGGTGCTCAAGCTCTTTCGTCTAATGACATCCTCAGGAACACTGAAGTAAATAAAGAGTTCAAGACTATATATAGGTTACCAAAAAAAAAATATATATATATAGTAAATATAGAAATAAAAATTGTGGGAGGAGCATACAAATTTGTAAGGAAAACTACCAATTTTAGCACTTTTCCCGAATTCAACACAAGATCAAATGGATTTTTACAACCAATTTTATATATAATGCCTGAATGATATATAGATCACAAAAAAAATAAAAATAAAAAATAAATAAAAAATAAAAATAAATTGAAAAATAAAAATTGTTAGAGGAGCATACAAATTTATAAGTGAAAATTACCAAAGGTTTAGCACTCTGCCCTTCTTGTCTAAATCCGTTCTGAACGAATTCAAAACAACGGGATCGAGTTGAAAAAGACCTTTGCTCATGTTAAAGTTATTTGTAAGTTGAATAATAGCAGACTCAAGAATATTTCTATTAACAATGTTGCTAGAGTGAAACAAAACTGAAGCATTATTCCAATCAATACAATGGGATAACTCTGACAAATGGACAAAAAGGGCACTGGACGACTTTCCCGTTTTCACGGAATATTGATGCTGTTTTACACGCGTGTGCAAATCCTTTCCCGTCTGACCAAAGTAAAAGGAATCACATTGTTTACAACCAATTTTATAGATAATGCCTGAACAATTTATCCTACGTACACTTTTACTCTGGACATGACACCCCCATTAAGAAGGCCATATTTTCTTCAATGTTTCTCCGCGCTCTTAGGATCGCCAGTCCGGAATACATCGATGTCGAATTGGAAAAAATCAACGGTATTGGAAGTGATCTGTGCTACCCACCTGCGTTTATGGAATCTTGTCTTAACAAGGCAAAACGAACCTTCTATCGTGTGCATAATACCACTCGCACTTTGTCAAAGAATATTTTAGTACTTCCATTTTTCCCGGGCTTTTTGGCATTGCTAATGTACTTAAACTTTTGGATATTAATGTAGTATTTTCATCTAACAATATTGTGAAAAATATCTTAGTAAAAAATAGTCCTACCAATAATTCAGGCATTATCTATAAAATTGGTTGTAAACAATGTGATTCCTTTTACATTGGTCAGACGGGAAAGGATTTTCACACGCGTGTAAAACAGCATCACTATTCCGTTTGTATGCTCTCTTACAATTTTTATTTTTCAATTTATTTTTATTTATTTATTTTTTTTTATTTTTTGTGACATATATCATTCAGGCATTATGTATAAAATTGGTTGTAAACAATCCATTTGATCTTGTGTTGAATTCGGGCAAAGTGCTAAAATTGGTAGTTTTCCTTACAAATTTGTATGCTCCTCCCACAATTTTTATTTCTATATTTACTACAGTGGCGACTCCTGCACTCGGGCTTCTCGGGCTGAGCCCGAGAGGCAAGGGCAAGGAGAAGCATGAGAGATAAAATTGTGTATTTATAGATTTAAGTTTTAAAAAAAGTTTTAAATACAAATTGTAAAAATGGTTTTGGCTGGTAGTATGTTACTATTTTTCTGTCTAGCCTTCGTCACGCAAGCAAATGTTGAGCGCATTTAGATACCCTTACTACCTAAAAAAAAACTATATTGACACATTAAGTTTTCGTGTAATCTTTCAAGATCCTTTACTCGGGCGCAAGACATTACGCCCGAGAAAGTATAAGTAATATCGTATATTTAAGTTCTTTTAATGAATAATTATTTGCTTGCATACGGTTACATAATAATCCTTCTTCTAATTCTCATTAAGTAAAATATGTTTTCCTCCTATTAATTTTTTATAAAGAAAAAACATTTCAACTCGGGCTTATATCCTTCGGCCTTGTAGAGGCACAATTTTTAATTCTGGCGATACATGGTAACTTTTTACGTTTCGATAAGCGTGCCTTCAACTGCCTTGGGCGGCGGTGCAGTTTGATTTTTGCCGCAATGTGAGGTTGTTCGCTTTTCTTAAATAATCTGATTTATTTTTAATATTATAAGTATTCTGAGAAGTATAGCCCACCCATGGAGGACATAGTGTTTCAAATATCCAGAATTTGCTGAAAATTTCCAATGCATCATCTTAATGCTTTACAAACTAAATATCCAAATGTAATTGACTCCAAATCCTTAGTTAACGAATTGAATATCTTTATCGTGACAGTGACTTTAGAAAATGCAAATCTGCAAATGAAATTTTAGAAGTCTTTCACGAACTAGGATTATTGTCTGCGATGTCGGAAACAACAAAGCTGATTCAGCTCCTTACCATACCTGTAACTTCTGTTTTAAATGAAAGAAGTTTCTCTGTTCTTGATCGAATTAGATCATATTTAAGAAACACAATGGCTCAAGAACGGCTCTCGTCCCTGGCTAGGATTTCAATTGAAAAAGAAATACTTGTTGATTTAGAAAGCAAAAAGGAATTACATGACCGAATATTAAAGGAATTTGCTTTAAAACAGGGGTCACCAACCTGGGCGGTAGCGCCCACTAGTGGGCTCACATTAAAGGTAATTAAACATTTATTTCATTATTTATTTTATCGATTATGTTGATTTATTCTTTTTAATCTAAGGTGGGCGATAAGCTTTTTTAATTCTCAAAAAAATCGTAAAAGTGGGCGGTGAACAAAAAAAAAGTTGGTGACCCCTGCTTTAAAACCAAAACGCTTCGACTTTATGTTCAAGTAACTAAAATTCAAATAATTTATTTTACCGAGGTATGTATTTATTTATTTTATTGATAATCTTAAGTTATTGTCATGCATTTTTTTTGGTAACCTATATATAGTCTTGAACTCTTTATTTACTTCAGTGTTCCTGAGGATATCATTAGACGAAAGCGCTTGAGCACCATTCTGTGTTTCCTTTCCTTCGTGGTTTTATTCATCATAAATATTTTTCACGTGTTACTTTCGTGAAATAATTTTCATATATATATATATATATGAAAAATTATTTCACGAAAGTGACACGTGAAAAATATTTATGATGAATAAAACCACGAAGGGAAAAGAAACACAAAGGGGTGCTCAAGCGCTTTCGTCTAATGTATATAGTCTTGAACTCTTTATTTACTTCAGTGTTCCTGAGGATGTCATTAGACGAAAGCGCTTGAGCACCCCTTTGTGTTTCTTTTCCCTTCGTGGTTTTATTCATCATATATATATATATATATATATATATATATATATATATATATATATATATATATATATATATATATTATGAAACAATGCCCTTTGTATAAAGTAAAATATAGCTCTTACATTGCAAACAAGTCTGTAAAGTGCCTAAATTGGTATTTCGTAGCTTTAATGTTCCAAGCAATGAACGATTCTTAACATTAAACGTAGAGGTTCCCAGTTTCCTATGGCTTATATACAGGGCGTCCCAAAAAAATGTATACACACTTTAAATAATTATAAAGGCAGTGTTTATTAAAATACATTTCATTTTCAAAATGTAATAGAATCTACAGACATTATTTAATGTTTTGTCAACGCCTGTTTTCAAACTGACGTCCGTTCTGGTCCAGGCACTGCTGATAACGCGAAGCAATGGAATCGCAAACATCACGAAACATTTCGTTTGGTATTTGTGTGCATTCTCGTTCAATGGCTGCTCTCAATTCAGCGACTGTTGCAGGTTTATAGCGTAGACTTTGTCTTTTAAGTATCCCCATAAAAAAAGTCTAGTGGTGTGAGGTCTGGTGAACGCGGAGGGTATTCTACGAAACCCCTTCGTCCAATCCACTCTTCGGTCCGGATCATCTTCATTAATAGCATGGACTAATCTTGGAATGTAACTTTTCCATTGACAGCGCTTCAAAATGCGTTGGAGAGACGATTCTGAAATTCCTACCTCACGACTCGCTTGCCGCACAGATTTTCTTGGACTTTGGTGATACGTTTCCAGTACTCTTTCTTGCTTTGTGGGGCTTGTCGATGTCCGTGGTCTTCCGGAACGCTTCTTGTGGACATTCTGAACAGTTCCATCGGCTTCAAACTTATCTCTAATTCGAGTGATGGTAAGTCGCGTTGGTGGATCTGTTTGAAACTCCCTCCTAAACTGTCTTTGCACTTCAACTGCGTTTTCACACTTCCAGTAGCATTTTAGAATGAATTTCCTTTGTTCAAAGCTTAGTCTGACTGCCATTATTATTCTAATGGGTTTAACTTGGAAAGAAAGAAACATCAATTGAGCTATCAGCTGTTAAAGTGTGTATACATTTTTTTGGGACGCCCTGTATACAGTATATATATATATATATATATATATATATATATATATATTATGTAGGAAGGAAGGGGCTAAGGGCAAGCGCTGCAAAAGTAACCCCTCCGCAGAAGGAGAGAGCCAAAAAGGTCTTCAAGGCTCAATGATGCCATTTTTCTTCTTTTTTAATATAATTTTTGAAAACACGGTTAGCGCGTAAGATGCCTGTATGTGTGGTGAGGAATAGAGGGAGGAATGTGTGTTTGAAAGCATGCTGGACTGTTCACAGGGTAGATGAAACACAGAAATAGATCAGCTAAGGAGGACAGTGACAGGAAAAACGGGAGTACCTGCACTCCCTGTCTCCTACCTAACATGCTCCCTGGAGTACTTCCTTGGTCGATTGGTGTCTACAATTTCATATGATTCAAACCTATAAGGAAAAAATTATTCCAAGGGCTTTCGATATTCATCAGTACACCTCGTCACCTGACGAGGTGTACTGCTGAATACACGAAAGCCTTGAAATAATTTTTTTTTTGCTCGTGGTTTTGCATTATTCATTCATTTCACGTATTTAAGTGTGAATTTCATCCCATATATATATATATATATTATATATAATATATATATATAGATATATATATATATATATATATTCAGAAAGAACATATACATAAGATATACATCATATGTATATAGGTTTACACAATGTTGATATTAATGTTTAATTTTGTATTTTAGAATATAAAAAGAATTAGTAAAAAATAAAATAAAGTTGCATTTAGTTAACTCTGTCATCACAAATGAAAATTGAAATAATCTTCGAAATAATAGAAAAGGAAGTGGTAAACAATATGGTAAACTGAACATGTTGAAATACCAAAAAAGTAATTTCTCTTATTACAAATTAGAAATGATGATGCAATTTTAAAGTTACAAAAATACAGATAAATGAGGCACATTATAACTATGGCGTAATGGAAACTTTTAACATGTAATTTATATAACTTGTGGTTGCACCCAATTTAAGATTGTGAATTTTGCGTGTATATAATATATATATGTGTGTATGTGTGTGTGTGGAGAGAGAGAGAGAGAGGAGAGAGAGAGAGAGAGAGAGAAGAGAGAGAGGAGAGAGAGAGAGAGAGAGAGAGAGAGGAGAGGAGAGAGAGGAGAGAGAGAGAGAGAGAGAGGAGAGAGAGAGAGAGACTTCAACTGGAACCTGATTCTGAGAGAAACCTACTTTGACGCGTAATACGGAACTAAACGATATGAAATTTATTTATTATATTGTAGGTCTTAACGAATGAATGTTTAATGAGTATCACAAGAATTTGGTGGATCCAAGAATAATCCTGAGGAACACTCATACGTCACATCCAATGGGAAACCCTCAAGTTTTTTCTCCTTTTCGTTGCGATTTTTTTTTTTTAAATAGTTCCACATCAAGTTAGATGAAGTATTTATAGGGGCATATCTGTGCAATTTATTCTCATGCCAAAAAATCTGTTTAGAACTTCTCATTTTTACAATTTCTATTATAAACTTTTACTTACATAATAAAGGGATTTTACAACAACTACTACTAATACTGCTATTTATAATAATAATAATAATAATCATAATCATAATAGTGTAGGAAAACAATCGGGGGTTCATTTTCGATTGCTTCTTTGTCCTGAGGAACGCTTTTGTATTCGATGTTTGATGATCAAACTTTTTCCGCTTTTCATTCCCTTCACCTTGAAATAATTAGATATTTGCCCTCCAGCTTCTCCTCTCCAGTGGAGGGCATGAGTGGAGGGAAAGGGTGGAGAAAGGGAGGGAAAATGCAGCATGAATGGAGGGTACGGGCCCGCTGGGAATGGAGGGAAAGAGAAAACGGAATACGAAAGAGTAAAAGGGTGGATGCTGTGAAAGCTGAAAGAATTATGGAGGTGGAGATACGTGAAGGAAAAAGAAGAAGAAGCAGAAGAGAGAGAGAGAGAGACAAAAATATGCGCCCCAACTATATAAGAAATTCTTATGAGGGGAAAATTATATTGCAATTGGAAGGTTTGCGTTCTGAGGGTTTTGAGGGGTTTTCTGAGAGTGTGAGGGGAGAGAAACGAGAGTAAAGGAAGGGAGAGATAGGGGGAAATAGTCCCTCCCTCTCCCCGTTGGGATTAAGAAAGAAACATTTTAAAAGTGTGGAGCTTCTGCAGAGTGCCTGAGAGGGGACCAACTTAAAAGGGGAGAAAAATTATTCAAAATTTAAAAAAGAAAGAAGAAAAAGACAAAAAATAAGTTAAAATAAATCATTATATGAATTAAGTTGAAATTATTATTATTATTATTATTATTATTATTATTATTACTATTATTAAATTATAATCAAATTAAGCTAAAAATTAATTTATTTCAATTTTATTTATTAATTTAAAAAGTTTGAGCATATTATGAAAGTAAGCCATTTTCAATTTTAACTTTTTACCTATTCTAAAATTTATTATAAATAATTATTTTTATGGCATTAGTATGCAATATATATTATACAGTATATATCAGTGGCGTGCGGTGGGTGTGTCCACACGGTAAGCAGTAGCTGCGAATTATATATATATATATATATACAGGGTGGGCGGAAAGTAGCTCCCTATTTTGGATTGGTAAAAAAATACGTATATTATCCATTTATTTCAGAAGAAATAATATGAAAAGGTAGGCATACATGGTAGGTTTTCTCTAAAATTCAATGTGGGCTCCAACTCTTTCCACCAGCTTCTGGAGCCGCCCAGGAATGGCGTCCACTGACTTTAGCAGGAACTCCGGCGGGATGGAGGACATGACTTCCCGAATTCGGTCCTCCAGTTCTTCCAATGTCCTCGGTTTGGTACGGTAGACTTCTTCCTTTACCCACCCCCAAAGAAGAAGTCGCATGGTGTCAAGTCGGGGATCCTGGCTGGCCATTCGCTCTTGTTGTCCGTGAGTGGCTGGATGCCCACTTCCCTGGGCGTTGGATGGGTCGTCGTGGTCCACATCAATGGCCAGCCAGGAGCCCCGACTTGACACCGTGCGATTCTTTCTTTGGGGGTGGGTAAAGGAAGAAGTCTACCGCACCAAACCGAGGACATTGGAAGAACTGGAGGACCGAATTCGGGAAGTCATGTCCTCCATCCCGCCGGAGTTCCTGCTAAAGTCAGTGGACGCCATTCCTGGGCGGCTCCAGAAGCTGGTGGGAAGAGTTGGAGCCCACATTGAATTTTAGAGAAAACCTACCATGTATGCCTACCTTTCATGTTATTTCTTCTGAAATAAATGGATAATATACGTATTTTTACCAATCCAAAATAGGGAGCTACTTTCCGCCCACCCTGTATATATATATATATATATATATATATATATATATATATATATATATAGTATACAAGCATCATAACTTTATATTAGTTTTCGATTACTGTAGTATACTGACTTTGTAATTTGACCTTTAACTGGGTAGGGGGTGCATGCCACGGTTCCGCTGACTGCACGCCACTGATATATATATATATATATACACTCTCTCTTTCTCTATACACACACACACACACACACGTTTCAGGCAGGTGGAATGATCTTCCATTGTTCGTATAATTAAAGACATTGTCATAAGTGACAGATGGCTATGTCAAGTGTCAGATGGAACTCACTTCTACACTCTCACAGGTGGTACGGGATGGCAGGATGAAAGTGAGAGGAAACAGAATGAATGTGAGCAAAAAGTAAAAATGGAAGTGTGATGAATATGAGCAGGATGAAATGAAGGTGAATGGTAAATGGTGAATGGTAATAAGTATACCATGAAGATAGTAAATAATAGTGGTGATGGAATAAGCTTGAAGACCAAATGAAAATTAACGAGTTGCGGGTTCCAGCAATAATTTTTAGCAAAATGATTTTAAACATTTTCTCTCTCTCTCTCTCTCTCTCTCTCTCTCTCTCTCTCTCTCTCTCTCTCTCTCTACATGTATATATATTATATATTATATATATATATATATATACAGGGTGCAGCAAAAGCCAGGAGTCAAAGGGGCCAGGAGAATGGATCTTTCCCGTTCTATGATCGCCACTATTTTTAAATAAAAATAATTTTTTTAATTAAAAAATTTAGAATTTATAATTCATGACCTTTTGTCTTATGACTTATGCGCCACCCTATATATATATATATATATATATATATATATATATATATATATATATATATATATATATATATATATATATATATACACACACGCATACTTGAACAGTGAAAACAAACATCAAACACGCACACGCACGCACACACGCGCGGGCGATTTGCGGAGATTTCCCTGTGGACTGGGCAAGAGGACGGAATAATGATTCGTAATTAGAGTTTATTTCCTTCTAATCAATAACTGAATTTGAAAGTTTAAAAGAAAGAAGAAAGAGCAAACATTATCATGTCGCCCTTTCACGATAATTCTCTATTCATACGCCACTTCCACCAATCAAACCCTACCATAATATAACTCGTCAAAATATATATATATTATAATATATATATACACACACACACACACACACACACACACACACAACACATATATATATATATATATATACACACACACTTTTGTCACTGTTTTTCAACAAATATTCATGATCGGCTTGCGCGCACACACACACACACACACACACACACACACACACACACACCATATATATATACAGTATTATATATATATATATATATATATATATATGTGTGTACAGTATATATATATATATATATATATATATATATATATATATAGTTTTTAGCTTATTTGCTATCTTTCGTTTATCTATTTTATCTGTCTATTTGTGGGTATTTATAAATAATTTTTTATAAAATTAATGAAAACACTCGAGGGGATTATTTGTATAAAGGCTAAACAAAGTGTTTGGATTAAGTTTATAGTTTGAGTATTCAATCTTTTCTGCGTTTATTTAGTGATATGAAACGAAACAATATGAAATTTATCTCGCCATATATATATATATATATATATATATATATATATATATATATATAATGACTATAATGACATTTTTTCCCATTCATCTTCGGTATACATTTAGATATTTATGAATGTTTTGATCGTCTGTTCTTAATTGATCGCCCGTTCACTTTTCTCTTTATATTTCGTTCACCGTCCTCCCAACCCACCTCAACCTTCCAAATCGACCCTCTGTTATAAGCAAACAGCAGCGCTTTCCTATCGCAAACTAATTAGCAAAGAAAAATAAATTAAGTTAATTATCAACATAATCCTCATTTTTATATATATATATATATATATATAAAAACCTTTGGCTAGTTTCCGCCCGAATTGTTCATTCTGACGAAGGTCAAGCTTTTCACTCCAGCTTAGATTTACAATTTAACGTGGAGTCCGAACCACGCCCCCACCAGCAGCCCAGCATCTTAACCACTAGGCCACACAGGGTACCAATTTATCTACCAACCACTTTATTGTGTGGAAGGATGAGCAGCTGGGTTTTGCAGAGCGCCGACTGCCGTCACCGGGTCTCGATCCCGGAGCCGATGGATTCGTAGTCAGCGATGCTAACCACTGCACCACCGAGGCGCCTAGAATTTGTAAAGCGATTATATACATTATATATATATATATGATGAATAAAACCACGAAGGAAAAAGAAACACAAAGGGGTGCTCAAGCGCTTTCGTCTAATGACATCCTCAGGAACACTGGAGTGAAAGGACAGATCAAGGCAATATATAGGTTACAAAAATAAACATACATACATACATATTCACATATATATACATATATATATATAATACATATATATATATATAAACATATACATATATATAGTAAGCATAGAAAAAAAATTGTGGGAGGAGCCAACATTTATATGGTCACAGAAGAATAAAGAAATAAAAATAAATATAAATATAAATTGAGAAAAAATTAATTACAAAATAGTGCCTTAGTGATATATGTCACAGCCTAAATAATCATAAAGAAATAAACAGGCAAATAAAAAAACCCATAAATACATATACATACATATATATATATATATATACATATATATACACATATATATATACATATATATATATATATAAGACACTTTTAGCACTTTGGCCGACCTTCCATATAAATTCAAATGGCTTTTTTATGGAACAGGTCACAAAAGAATAAAGAAATAAAAATAAATATAAATATTGTAAGTGGAGTCTACCAATATTTATATTTATTTTTATTTCTTTATTCTTTTGTGACCTGTTCCATAAAAAAGCCATTTGAATTTATATGGAAGGTCGGCCAAAGTGCTAAAAGTGTCTTTATATATATATATATATGTATTATATATGTGTATATATATGTATATATATATATATATATGTATGTATATGTATTTATGGGTTTTTTTATTTGCCTGTTTATTTCTTTATGATTATTTAGGCTGTGACATATATATCACTAAGGCACTATTTTGTAATTAATTTTTCTCAATTTATATTTATATTTATTTTTATTTCTTTATTCTTCTGTGACCATATAAATGTTGGCTCCTCCCACAATTTTTTTCTATGCTTACTAATATATGTATATGTTATTATATATATATATATATATGTATATATATATATATGTATATATATGTGAATATGTATGTATGTATGTTTATTTTTGTAACCTATATATTGCCTTGATCTGCCCTTTCACTCCAGTGTTCCTGAGGATGTCATTAGACGAAAGCGCTTGAGCACCCCTTTGTGTTTCTTTTTCCTTCGTGGTTTTATTCATCATAAATACTTTTCACGTGTCACTTTCGTGAAATAATTTTCATATATATATATATATATATATATATATATATATATATATTATATATATATATATAATATATATATATATATATATATATATATATATATATTTCTTTTTCGAAATAATGTGTCAATAATGTTTTCAATAATTTAATATTCCGAATGTTGTATATAAAATTTTAATGTAAATAAATTGTTAAAATTTTATATAAGTATGTTACAGACGTGAAAAGTGAATTTTTCTCTTTTCATTCAGTATGGACTTGACAGGTGTTCATACTTGTCATATATATATATATATATATATATATATATATATATATATATATATATATATATATATATATATATAAGTTCGGGTATTTTAAAAAAAGAGAAATTATTTTAGCTTCCCTTTAGATTCTCTTCAATCCGATTATCTGTCATAAAAAAATGACGTTATATTTAGAGAGAGAGAGAGAGATGTTGCAATGTTTGCAGGGTGTGTTAAGCATATATATATATATATATATATATATATATATATATATTTTTTTTTTTTATGCAGTAAAGGAGGGACAAAGGGCAATGCCCGCAAAAGTGCTCCCTGTTAAAGAAGAGAACCAAAATCAAGATCAAGATGCCTGGATACTCTGCGTTTGAAAGATTGGAGGTCATAGACAGGGGGAAAGATGGATTGAGGAAGATTGCTCCAGAGTTGACCGGTTCAGTAGATGAAAGATTGAAAATACCGATTAACCCTTGCGTTATATATAGGGAACTACTGTATATATAACTGACGTGGTATTTTACTTTTTCTTCAATTTTCAAGGTCATACATCATTGCCTGAAACCTCCCCCGCGATCGAGCTGAGAATTAGAAATATTTGTTTATCAGCTAACGAAATATGTGTCAAAATTTTAGAAAATGCTAGGAATTTTCGTAGTACTTGATATATATATATATATATATATATATATACATATATAATTATAATATGTGTGTGTGTGTGTGTGTAAATAACAAAAACTATGTAAAAATTGTAAATGCCACAGAGTAGCCCATGACGACCAACGGTGTGTCACGTTTTTTAATCTGTATTTCATAGAAAAAATTAAGAAAACGTAAGAAAAAAACCCGTTAAAAATCGAAAAAACTAAAAACCTTTAAAAACGCGAAGCAGGTTTATAAAGTATTTTTTTCTTGAAAAACATCCCGAAAATACAGAATAAAGCAAATTGTTGGTCTTTTTACTAAAATAGTTTCTCTTTTTTTTTTTTTTTTAATTATTTATTAGTATGAGCCGAAATCAAAACATTCCAAATAAGTTAATCAAAAAGAGAAACCAAACACGCAATTCTAAGCGCGCGCGCGCGCGCGCACACACACACACACACACACACACACACACACACACACATATATATATATATATATATATGAAAATTATTTCACGAAAGTAACACGTGAAAAATATTTATGATGAATAAAACCACGAAGGAAAGGAAACACAAAAAGGTGCTCAAGCGCTTTCGTCTAATGAGGATGTCATTAGACGAAAGCGCTTGAGCACCTTTTTGTGTTTCCTTTCCTTCGTGGTTTTATTCATCATATATATATATATATGCTGGTTTTGCTTCCGCCCGAATTGTTCATTCTGACGAAGGTTAAGTTTGTCATTCCACCCTAGACCTACAGTTTAACTTGGAATCCGAACCACGCACTACCACCAGCCCAGCGTCTTAACCACTAGGCTACCCATGGTACCCATTTATCTACGGGCCAATTTTTTATTGTGTGGAAGGATGAACAGCTGGGTTTTGCTGCGCGCCGGTTGCCGTCACCGGGTCTCGATCCCGGGGCCGATGGATTCGTAGTCAGCGACGCTAACCACTACACCACCGAGGCGTATATATATATATATATATATATATATATATATATATATATATATATATATATAATAATAAAAGAGATATAACAGGAACACAAAAGAGACAGAGAGGGATACCAGGAACCAGACATGGGGTAATAGTAATAGTAATAAATCATATTTTTTTGGCTCTAATAGTAATAGTAATAGAAGGCAAAATAATAGATAATAGTCTATTTCTTTTCTATTACAGTGGCAATGGACATATTGTGTGAACAAAGAACTGAAAAAAATGAACTAAATTTACTCTAAACTAAAATAAACATGTATCGTATATTGGGGCTTATAAGTCTGTATTTTACGCTTAAAATTATGCCCCCTAAAGTAGGGAGTCGACTTATAGGCCCAGTCTAAAAAATTAACCTTCTACTTTTCATTTTAGCTTGTATTTAAAAACGGGTCTACCTGTCATAGGTTCTCAGTTCTGCATTAGCTCGCTTTTGGTCAACATCTGAATTGGATCCATATGACGAAGCACTTGCAAATATATCTCAGGATGTACATAATGAACTTATGATGTCAGATGATGATTATGACGGATATGATAACTAATTTTTATGAGGTTTTTACAAAGTTTTACTGTTTTATGTTGGCAAGTTGGTGGTCAACTTAAACACCCAGAATAGGCTAAAATCTGAAATTGAAAGTTAGGGAATCGACTAATCTGGACCGTAAACTTATACGCCCCAATATACGGTATGTGAAATTGTGAACTAATATTGTGGCAAATTTTTCCTTCGATAAAGTAAAATTTGTCAAGACGTACAGTCTCTGAAATTGTAATGATTTGGTTGAAACAAATATTTGTTAACACACTGTTTCTAATTGCATTTAAATAGACATAAAGATCCTTTCCAAATGAGTGAAATACCCCACATACAAAAGTAATAGTAAAGTAATAGATGAAAAATAAAGTAATAGTAATAGAAGAAATCAAAAGTAACAGTAGTAATAGTAATAGAAATCCAGTAATAGACATCATGTCTGCCAGGAACACGAAAGAGGAAGATACCAGGGACACTAATGAAAACGCGCCGAAGACAAAAAACCACTGAGTAGGGAAGAAGAAGTGGTGGCGGAACAGACGAAAGCAATCGAATCACATAGGACTCGTAAGGAGATTAAATGACGGGCCATATGCGAATACTATAAAACAGGGTCGTGCAAATATGGATCAAACTGCAGGTACAGTCATCCTAAAAAATGCTTCGACATGATGAGGAATGGAAGATGCAGATGCGGACAAAACTGCCACTTTTTCCACCCTCCTATGTGCAGACAGTCACTGATATAGAGAAATGAAAAGATAGAGTGCCCATATTTTCACATAAAGGGTACCCAAAGAAGAAAGGAAAGAACAACCTTATCCGAATTAGAGGTAACAGAGCAAGGAAACAAATTTTTTAGAGGAAATGAGAACTATAAAAGCACAGCTTGCCGCTAACAAGAAAGGACAGGACTCCACAGATATATTCACCACACCATTACTACATCACCCCTCTATCCAACACCACCTACCTATAATACAACAACCACAGTGGTATCAAGGGCTGCAACCCCAATTCTCCCAAATGCAGCGGCCCAACCAACAACACCAAACAGGAACCGATATCGACCTGGAAACGACCAGTATATAGGAAAACCGAACACGGAAATTAGAAACACGATAAATGTTTTATACACAAATATTCAAGGCCTCTATGGACCATGCAGGCTGCAAATTACAATACTTACAGAATTTGGCTACTGAAGCCAGCATAGATCTCATATGTCTAACGGAAACACATTTACATAAATGCGAAAAAGGCTGTGAAGACTGCATCGAGGATACTGAAATAGCATTGCTGGACTACAACATACACAGAGCAGATAGAGTGGCTAGACGAGGGGGGGGAGGATGTTGCATCTACATGAAAAACACATACACATGTGAAGTGAAGGTAAACAAATCAAACAGCTCAGTCGAAGTTATTATGTTAGAAGTAAAAGAACTGAACCTAACTATTATGAACATCTACAGACCACCAAGCACCACAAAAAGTGAATTTCAATTTGCTACAAATGAAATTGAAAACATATTAAAATTACTTGAAACTCCAGCAACAAATATTCTAATTTTCGAGGATTTTAATTTCCCAGTCATAACATGGAAGAAAAGTTTCATGGCAAACATTACAAAAGATGATAGAACCCAAGCAACAATACTATTAGATATTATGAACATTACGCCCTTACCCAGGAAATCTGTGAAGCCACAAGAAAAGAGAACGTTTTGGATTTAATCTTGACAAATAACAACGAGATAATAATAAGTAAAAAGGTAACGCATACAAAGTTCTCCGACCATAACCTCATCGATATACAATTGAAGTTAGCACCCAGAGGTCCGAAAACGCATCCTAGAGAGTCAGAACGAATATTTGAAGGCTTAGACATAAATTCAAAGAGAGCAAATTGGAAAAACGTAAATAAAGATTTAAAGGACGTAAATTGGGAATTGCTACTTCACGAAAAGACTCCACAAGAAATACTATGTATAATAGAGACTGAAACCAAACCTATAATACTGAAACATATTCCAGAGAAACAAAAGAGAAAACGTAGCAAGCTCGAGAGGAAAATCAGGACACTATTCAGGCAACGAAGACAAACCGTGAAATATCTACACAGATGCAGAACTGATGCAAAGCGATTCAAACTAGAGAGGAAACTTTGCGAAATAGAAATGGACCTAAAGCAAACATTCATAAATAAGACAAACGAGGAGGAAACAAGGTAGCAGAAAACATAAAAAATAACCTAGAATACTTCGACACGTTTGCGAAAAGGAAAATGCAGTAAGGAGAGTATTGGTCCGTTGATAGGCGAGGAGGCCAAATCCATAAATGACCCGAAAAAAATAAGCGAACTGCTTAGGGAACAATTTAACTGTGTTTAGTACCCCTAAGTCCCATATGGAAGTGGAAAACCCAGACGAATTTTTCGACATAGATACAAATCAGCCAAGAACAAATTCCGGCACAAAAACGGGTGTATTAATGGACATATTAATGGACTTCGAGTTCACGGAAGATGTAATTAAAGCTTTATCACTGATGCAAGACACATGGAGTGCCACGTTTCTGAGGAAATGTAAGAGAGTATTGCCAAACCACTATACTTACTATGGAATGAATCACTCGACACAGGACAAATTCCACTCCCATTAAGAACGCGAACAATGCCCGCCTGTTTAAAGGTGGTAACAGAGCAATGCCCAAGAATTATCGGCCAGTGGCTCTCACCTCACACCTTATAAAGTGTTTTGAACTATAATTAGAGGCAAAACTGCCTACTACCTACAAGAAAAAAGATTTATACAACCCAAATCAACATGGCTTCAGGGCTGGAAGATCATGCCTATCACAGCGACTGGACCACCGGGAGAAAATATTGGAAACATTGTGTTGAGGACAAAACATACATGTAATATATACGGACTTTGCTAAAGCCTTCGATAAATGTGACCATGGAATCATTGCACACGAACTTAAGAATACAGGAATTACTGGAAAGCTAGGAAGGTGGATATGTAATTTCTTGACGCAAAGAACACAAAGAGTGGTAGTAAACGGAGTTAAATCGGAAGTCTCTGAAGTCGTGAGCTCTGTCCCACAAGGGACAGTATTAGCTCACTTGCTGTTCATAATAATGATTGCAGATATTAACGACAGTATTGTATCATGCTTCGCAGATGACACAAAGATATGTTAGGAAATAGTGAACGAAGGTGACATAAGAAAATTACAAAACGACATTGAAACATTATTCCAGTGGACAGAAGACAACAATATGAAATTCAACGAAGAAAAATTCCAACCTCTAAGATATGGTAATAACAAAGAGCTGCAGAATAAAAGGTACAAAACTCTGCAAGACAAACAGATAACACCAAATCTACAAGTCAGGGATCTGAGAGTAATAATGTTGTCGGATACAGATTTCAGAGAGCACTATTAACATCAAAATTACAACTGCTAGAAAAATAATGGGAATCATCTGGAGGAGCTTCCGCAGCAGAAAAGTAAACATCATGCTCAAATTATGAAAGAGTCTAGTCCTACCAATAATTGAATATTGCTCAGTACTCACAAGCCCATACAGAAAACGAGACATTGCGAACATTGACGCTATACAAAGGACTTTTACATCTAAGATAGAAGAAATGGAAGGTGAAAATTACTGGTCTCGACTACAATCCCTGGAACTCAACTCTCTCGAAAGAAGGTGCGAGCGGTACACAATAATATACATGGAAAATACTTGAGGGCTTTGAGCCTAACCTTAGAAATGAAATAGAAACAAACTGGAATGAGAGAAGAGGCAGAGTTTGTACAGTCCCAGCTGCTGTAGGACAGGGGGCCATGAAAACGAGGATGGAAAATACCTTCAGAATACGAGGCCCAAAGCTTTTCAGTGCCCTACCGAGAGAAGTAAGGAATCTCCAGCACACTGACCTGAATAACTTCAAGAACCAGCTGGACAGATTCCTGTGCAAAGTTACTGACCAGCCATGGGTGGCTGGCTACGAGGGCAGGAGGAGATCAGACAGCAATTCCCTCCTTCACCAAATTTTCGCAAATGACGCGGGATGCTGCAGAGGGGTCGACCGTAGGTCGATCCTGAACCGTCGTTCGAACTCACACAAAGTGTATATATATATACGGAATGAATTTCACAATTAGACACGTGAAATGAATGAATGATGCAAACCCACAAAGAAAAAGAAAAATTATTTTTTTCCTTGTGGATTTGCATCATATATATGTATACATACACAGTGTATATGTATATATGAAAATTATTTCACGAAAGTAACACGTGAATAATATTTATGATGAAAATAACCACGAAGGAAAAAGAAAACCAGAATGGTGCTCAAGCGCTTTCGTCTACAGTAATGACATCCTCAAGAACACTGAGGATGTCATTAGACGAAAGCGCTTGGGCACCATTCTGTTTCCTTTTTCCTTCGTGGTTATTTAATCATATATATATATATATATATATATATATGTAATCTCAGTATAATTTTTCGTTTCTACCGTGTGACCACAAAAATTGTCCCTGTTTTTAATCGCTTATTACTCAGTCATTATTGCAGCTTCACAAATGAAATAAAAAGCTTTCGAAAAGAATATTTAAAAGTTTTATTTAATTTTTTCGATATCCTGGATACGAAATCAGTACTTATAAAAAAATGACAGTTTTATCCACCACAATTATGGGTTATTTGTAGGACATGCAACGTGTTTTCATCGCAGAAGAGATGATCAAACATGGCTCGGTAGTTGCCACCCAACGGTCTTTCAGACGACAATACGGTCAGCAAAGGACCATAGATCCTAAACGATTCGCAGGATTTTCGCAAATGGAAACATCACGGCTCAATCAAGAACATGCATAAAGGCAACTCTGGGTGCAGCAAAGGTGTGCGAACCGCTGAAAACATTGATTCAGTCGCAAATCAGCTTGAAACGGACAACAAGAAATCTGTGAGACGACTATCAGCTGTGACAGGAATCAAACGGGAGAGCATTCGGAAAATAATCACGTTGGATTTGAGAATGAAGTCATTCAAAATTATGTGTTTGCAATAGCTTAGCGAACAAGACTACCAGCGTCGTTTGATGTTTTGTGAACGCATTGAAACAATAATTGAACAAAACCAGATAAGATTAAGTGACATAATATTCAGTGATGAATGCCACATCTATCTCAATGGGTTCATCAACAGACAGAATTACCGGTGTTGGTCACAAAACAAGCCAAATATACACTTGGAGAAACCTCTGCATTCACCAAAAGTTACTGTCTGGTGTGGTTTGAGTAGCAGCAAGGTTTATGGTCCTTACTTTTTTGAGGACCCAGAGACAAGGAGACCACTTTCAGTAACTTCAGAAAGGTATGTAGAAATGCTGAACACTGTTTTTGAACAAGAAAACTGCAGTAACAAGTGGTTTCAGCAAGACGGAGCAACAGCCCACACAACTAGGCAATCACTGGAATGTTTAACAAGATTTTTTGAACAAAAGATTCATTTCTCATCGCTCGCAGTTTCCCTGGCCCGCAAGATCTCCCGATCTATCACCTATGGACTTTTTCCTCTGGGGATTTGTCAAGGACAAAGTATTCAGGCAAGAGCCATCCTCTATCGAAGAATTAAAGCAAGCGGTGGTAGAGAGTGTACAGTCCATTGAATGCAGCGTTTTGGAAAATGTAATAAATAACTTCCTTTCCCGTTGTGTGAAATGTAAGAATGTCCAGGGACGTCACTTTGAACACATGTAGAATAAATTAAAACTTTAAAATGTTCTCTTTCGAATGCTTTTTATTTCATTTGTGAAGCTGCAATAATGACTGAGTAATAAGCGATTAAAAACAGGGACAATTTTTGTGGTCACACGGTATAAACACCTTTCTGCGAGTGTTAACATTATGTGACATTAAAAATCACACAAAGATTGATTACATGCTTGCCAGTAGTCCGTAAATTAACCAATTTTGGGAATACAGTGAAACCTCTACTATCCGCATATGTCTGTTCCTGGCCATATGCGGATAGCTGAGGTTCTCCCATCCAAGACCCATGCAGCATAGAACAACCGTAATACAGTAAATTTAAATAAGGAGTAAACAATTTTACATAAACGACTATATTAAAAACAGTAATAATAATAATAATAATAATAATAATAATAATAATAATAATATGTAAAAATATCGACAAAAGGATCCTTGAAACGTTCTTCGTTCCCATTTGTTTTGCTTGCAAGATTCCATACATGAATAAGTTTTCATTATTTACAACTTTGATTTCTTTGAGTTATCTGAAATATAATTGCGAAATTTCGCCACTTGATAAGGCACGCTTAGGATCCATGACGATTACTGTGCTTATAGTAAAAAAAAACTAATAAATATGACACAACAGGGTAGTTAAGGCGGTGGTGCGAGTACGTAAATGTGCGGTTAATTTAATTGAGTGACGGATATTGAAAACAAGAATACAATGAATGGTGAAAGAGGAGAACATTCAAACAAAACTTTAAATTGCAACAAACTAAATGCCGATAATGACAAACCCCCCCCACCCTCACCCCACCCCGGGCCCGAAAAAACAAAATCATAAAAACTAATTGTTGTTCAGGGGAGAAAATTTTAAGATTATATAAAGTTATATTTCATTCTGGAATTCTATTTATAAACATTTATAGAATTTTTGTTTTCTTTATTTTTACCTGTTTTTTCTTTTCTCTTTAATACACTTTTTTGGGGGGGGGGGGGGGGGAGATAGTTTAGAGTGATCTTGGGGTCTTTGTTAGACTGAACCAATTTTAAATGTACATTTGAAAATTGTATTGTATCCCTAGAAAACCAGCGTGCCCTTTTACGATAAAAGTATATTTGTTTTTCTTGAAATGATGTCTTTCACTATAAGTTAATTTTTATTATTTTATTATTACAGACATTGTTTGATAATAAAAAATTGCTTAATTCAACCTATCTGTGTAATTTCTATTATGGCGTTACGTACAGTTCCCCGCATATGTAATGTTGCTCGCCTCACAGACGACTCCGTAGTCCGTACATCTGGCAACGCCGCAGTGATAGTCAAGGTACTCCAACTGGGGGGAAGGTGTGGTAGAGGGGGGACAACCGAGTCCAACAACATATAACACAGAGATATACTGTATATCTGAAGGACAATTGAATGTGCAGTCATTAACATACAGGTAATTAGAATGTAATGTTTCTGTTCATAAAGATAAACAATTAATATGATCGTGAACAGCGTTGAACTCCATGTAGTTTACTAGTCTTATACAGTAATTAGCGGAGCGACCCCGCTTTGCCCGGGTGGAAGTTGAATGATATAACCTATATATACGAGGGTAATTCAATAAGTATCCGCACTTTTTATTTTCACATCTGATAGATTATAAACACATCACTTCTCAATGTCGTCTCCCTGTTTCAAAATACACTTAGTCCAGCGATCTACAAGCTTCCTAATGCCATCACAAAAAAATGTTTTTGGCTGTGTGCGTAGCCAGTCATGCAACGCCTCCTTCAGGTCATCATCGCCTTGGAATAGCTGACCTCTCAAAGCGTCTTTTAGTGGTCCAAACAGGTAAAAATCCGAAGGTGCCAGGTCTGGACTGTAGGCTGGATGGTCGAGAATTTGAAATTTAAGTTGTTGAAGGCATTTCTAGTCTGTGCAGCGGTATGAGGGCGCGCATTGTCGTGTAGCAGAATAACACCTTCCGACAATCTCCCTCTCCGTTTTGTGCGAATTGTTTGCTTTAACTCATTCCGAAGCATGTCAGAATACTATGCACTTGTTACTGTAGTTCCACGCTCTAGATAATGTTCAAGGATAGTGCCTCGTGTATCCCAAAACAGTGTTAGCATAACTTTACTTGCTGACGGCTGCGCCTTGAACTTCCTTGCAACGGGAGATGTTGGATGCTTCTATTGCATGCTCTGTCATTTGCTTTCTGGTTCATGGTTTCATATCCAGTGATAATGCGCTCCAAAAAGTTTTCACCTTCATTATGATACCGCGCCAAAAGACGAGAGCAGACGTCCATACGATTACGCTTGTGCTCTTCTGTCAACTATTTGGGCACCCATCTTGCACAAACCTTGTGAAAGCCAAGAATGTCATGAACTATCGAATAGGCTGACCCTTGACTGATGTCTAATGAAGATGCAATTTCTTTCATTGTTAATCTTCTGTCATCGAAAATCATGGTTCTGGCTTCTTCCTGCTTTTCACCACTGGTTGATGTTGATGGTCGTCCCGAGCGCTGAGCATCTGTCAAACATGTCCGACCTTCCTTGAACATTTGAATCCACTCGTACATACTTCACCGTGGTAACGCATTATTTTCATACTAAGCACATAAACGCGTGTGAATTTCAGCTCCTTTCACACCTTCTGCGCACAAAAAATGAACCACGGATCTGTGTTCTTCCAGAGTACAAATTGAAAGCGGCGCAGCCATGCTCACTACTCGTACGATATGTGACAGCTATGAGTAGCCTAAATAAGCCTATAGATCTCAGTTAGGCTCGTTATTACGAGTATATATTATATATATATTATCACTAAAATAAAAAGTGCGGATACTTATTGAAGTACCCTCGTGTGTGTGTGTGTATATATATATATACAGTGTGTCCGTAAAGTCATGGTGGGATTTTAAATAGCTATATTATTGCAACGAAACATGATAATGAGATGAAACAATGCCAAATTGAAGAACAACTCTCAAAGTTGTATCTTGTAGTTAGTCTAGGCTAAGCTTAACCTTTATCTCGTAGTTAGTCTAGGCTGTCCACATGCCTATGTTGAACATGAGCGTAATAGCCCGAAAGTTAATGTGTGGTGTGCTCTAGCACGAGATCGAGTGATTGGCCCATTTTCTTCGCGGAACACACTGTGACGTCACACAACTACCTCGCTAAGTTGGAACATTTTGCAGTACCCCAATTTATTGACAATAATGTCATCTTCAGCAAGATGGTGCTCCTCCGCACTATGCCAACGTTGTTCGAGAATTCCTTAATGAAAAATTTCCACAGCGATGGATAGGAAGAGGAGGATGGAAGCCATGGCCTCCACGCTCTCCGGACCTGACACCTTTGGACTTTTATTTGTGGGTTACGTCAAGCAAAGCGTGTACACTGTACAGTGTACCCATTAGGGATATTCATCACTTGCACGAGCGAATCACGGAAGCTATCGCATCCGTCACTCCTGATGTTCTTGGGCGTGTGGCTGGAATTGAATCACCGCCTAGATGTCTGCAGGGCTACCAGAGGAGCCCATATCGAACTACGTTAAATAAAGTTATTCTTTTAGAGTTGTTCTTCAATTTTCCTTTTTTTCATCTCATTATCGTGTTTCGTTGCAATAATATAGCTATTTAAAATCCCACCATGACTTTAGGGACACACTGTATATATGACCTCGGAGGGCGACGCCACATAACCTATGTTCTATATATATATATATATATAATATATATATATAGATATATATATATATATATATATAATATATATATATATATATATATATATTAGGGTGCCACTTATTTGGGGTGTTTTTCATTTTTTGGGAATTTCTATCAGGACGGGCGCATTTCTGGTGTCATTCCGTCTAAAAACATTGTGTGTAAAATATTTTTGAAATAAAATAATAATTAGAACTGCCTCAACGAGGTCAAAGTTTATACTTTTTGTCGAAAAGTACTCATGGCGTTCTGTTATCATGTCAGTTTTCGTTTCGATAGCTGCTGTAGTTTCTGAGTTGAAAAATGATAACAGACAGACAGACGGACGGTCAGAGTCGTTGGTTTAGTCTTCCGCACTGGTGTACAGAAGACTAAAATGAGGTATTATACATGGTGTAACACGAGTTTATCCAAATATTGATACAGGCGAAAGAACATGTTATTCTAAGTAGAAAATGGGTTGGGACGAGTTTTGCCAACACTAACAGTGTTTCATTCTCTTTTTCAGTGAGTTCTGAAACGACGTGATGGCTTCGGCAACAAGATCTAAAACAGCAGTCTATCTCCTGGGGACCGTGGACCACAGCATCACAGGAAGCATGCTGCCTACGGGAAAGCAGGCGCTTCAGTACTTTTTCCACCTTCACCTTGACGTCAAGAAGCCGATCAAGGAAGCAGCCGCTGAGACAGTGACCGCAGTCAAGGAATTCTGGGAGCGGTCCCGTATTCCTACGCAGAAAGACCAACGCGCAAGGGACAAGGTTCTCCGAATGTACGAGAAGTGGCGGGCTCTGAACAAGAACTCGAAACGGCGCACTGTGACCCAAATCAGGAACGAGGCCGAGTTCCTCTCATCCCTTGACCGCCTCTTCGACATCGCACACGAACAGGCGATGTCGATGATCACAATCGAAGAGGACAGGGAGTTCCTGACGGGACAAAGGGCCGAGGTGCGGCGCGGCCGCATCTCCTCCACACGTGACATGACGCTGCACACTGAGGAGGAGCGTGCGAGGAGACAGGAAGCGGAAAGGAGCCGCCGGCAAGATGATGAAAGGGCGAACAGAGAGAGCCGAGAAGAACTCGTCGAACTGGCATCGAGCTCCAGCTCAGGTGCAAGCAGCCCGACTCGGTCACCGACACGGCGTCGTCGCCGAGAAGAAGAGGAAGAGCTCTCTCTCCCGGGCCCGTCCACGTCGAATGCAGAAGCATCTACGACCCCTTTACCACCCAAGCGATTCCGCGCGTCGAAAAAGATGATCACCCCTGATCTCTCCGCAGCGATGGATCGGACGAAACTTACCGACCGAGAAGGTGTTTTTTTGCTGTCGGCGGCTGCGAGGAGCTTGGGCCACGACCCTGAGGAGCTGGTCTTGAACCGCGAATCCTCCCGCCGCGACCGAGCAAAGTTCCGTGCTATGGCAGCAGCGGAAATGAAGGCAGCCTTCCATCCTACTGTGCCGCTGACCGTTCACTGGGACGGGAAAATCGTACCAGCGGCTGACGGAGGCCCTGCTGAAGATCGCCTTCCAGTTCTGGTGTCTGGGGAGAACGTCGACAAGCTTCTGGCTGTGCCCAGCCTCCCCGACGGCACCGGCCGCGCCATGGCGGAAGCCGTCCTCTCTGCCCTCGAGGAATGGGACATCAAGGGACGGATCTGTGCCCTCTCTTTTGACACCACCGCCTCAAACACAGGACTCTCAGGAGTAGCTTGCTATATCATTGAGCAGAAACTCGAGAAGACAGTGCTTCATTTGGCTTGCCGCCACCACATCCACGAACTGGTGTGCGAGAAGGCATTCACGGCGTGCCTCGGTCCCTCTACTGGTCCTGACATCCTCCTGTTCAAACGATTTGCCGCCCAGTGGGACTTCATCAATCAAACCAAAGCGAAGCCCTTCGAGGATGGAACCATGCCGCAGCACCTGAAGGACGCCCGCGACGACCTGCTGATCGAATTCAGCCGCCTCCTCGACGGTCAACATCCACGTGATGACTACAGGGAACTTCTGGAGCTCTCTGTAATTGTGCTGGGGGGTCCGAACAAGCGGGGTGCCCGGTTCGCTCGTCCCGGCGCCTTCCATCGCGCGCGCTGGATGGCAAAAGTCATCTATGCCATCAAACTGTTCCTGTTCCGGGAACAGTTTCAGATGTCGTCAGGCGAAGCGGCTGGAATCCGGCGATTCACCATCTTCGCCGTGTCCATCTACGTGACGGCCTGGTACAAAGCGCCGCTCCCGGCAACGGCCCCAGCCGCGGACCTCGCGCTGCTCAAGGCCCTCGTCTATTATCCGGACTCAGCGGTGGCCAAGGCGACGGCGACAGTCTTCGCCAGGCACCTATGGTACTTGAGCGAGCGCCTCGTCACCCTGGCCATCTTCGACGAGGGTATCGACTTGGCGACAAAGCGGGAGATGATTAAAGCGATGGAAGAAGAGGAAGGATCGGAGGATCCCCCGCGGCGTATCAATGTGGACCTGTCCACCGCCTCAATCGCCAACAATACATTGGCCAAGTTCACAACGACTACATCAAAGGAGTTCTTCAAGGTTCTGGACATCAGCACCGCCTTCCTGCTCAAGGATCCGGAGGAGTGGCGGACGGACCCAGCCTTCATCGCCGCATCCCGCCGAGTCCAGGCCCTTCAAGTTGTCAATGACTTCGCGGAGCGCGGGGTGGCGTTGATGCAGTCTTTCAACCTGGCCCTTACCAAGAGTGAAGACCAAAGGCAGTTCCTCTTACAAGTGGTCGAGAAGCACCGCTGTGACTTCCCAACCGCCCGCAAGTCCACCGTGACCTCTGCAAAGTAGGCAACAATGAGAGGGAGATGGGCGCCCATGATACCCCCCCCCCCCTTGAGGGGCTAATACTCGAGTTGAGGGGGACCTAGAGTTGAAAGTATGAAGTCCAGTTATATGTTTTAGGTCAAGATTAGTAGCTTGAACAAACTAGAAGTGATATTTTATTTGCTAGAGGCATAGAACATCATGATCTAAAATTTCTACTTTTCGAGAAAATATACAAACTTTGACCGTATTGAGGCAGTTCTAAATATTGTTTTATTTCAAAAATATTTTACACACGATAATTTTTGACAAAATGGAACCAGAAACGCGCCCGTCCCGATAAAAATTCAAACTTTCGAAAATAAGTGTCACCCTAATATATATATATGCTAGAGCTCCGCCCATTTTGTCACTATCTTTCAACCAATCCGCAATACAGAGGCCTCAGATGGCCTCGGAGGCCGACACCACATAGCCTATGTTCTTCCCCGGCATCAGTTACCCCTATCCCACAAGTCTCATCCAAATATGGCCAGTGGTTTGGCCGGCTATAAGAAACAAAGAAAGAAAGCTCTCAGGCAGTTCGACCGTCACAATTATTAGTATAGATAAGGTTCTATTATGATTATTGCAAGTCTATATGAACAGCTACCACAATACAACTTTTTATATATTAGTGAATTTGAACCAAAAATAGACATTACAATACACTAGTTTATAATATTTAGAGATTAGCTAGTCGAGAAAATGTAAATTTATGGACAACTTAACTTATTATGCCTTGTCATTTTGTGAATGTAAAATATTTTTATGTATGATAATTACACTTTGAAATGAGTATAAATTATCATAGTGTTTTTTGGTGTTCATTTTTCTGTAATATAGATTTTGTTTTGTAATGAAAATTTTAAAGCTTCAAATAATTACAATCAGTAAGAGAATCAGGTAAATTTGGCCGATGCTAATGTCCAAAAAATGGCCGATTCTGCCAATGACGATGAATCAGTACACCGCTAGTTTTTATTGATTTTGTTAATTTTGAGGGCCAGGTTCTTTACTGGTAAATATACTATTCAATTTGATGTAATAACATGTTTTATAGCTTTAATAACTCACACATGTTGTTTATACCCTCATGTAATCGCAAGTTTCTTTAAAAATATCTTATTTGTTAAACTTTAATACAAAAAATGTCTCATCTTCTAATTTTTTTTACAGATAAGATAGTATAATGGCTTCAAATAAAGAAATTTCATACAAGAATAGGTTGAAAATTATTGTTCTCCATAAAGAAGGCAACAAATAGCTGCTAAAGCTGGAGTATCATTGTCTACTGTTTCCAAAACACTTTCTCACCACTCACAAAACTGGGGATGTGAAGAACAAAACATCTAAAAAGGATGATGAGTATATGATAATGATGAGCAAGTGTAATAGAAAGAAGATTGTTGGGTGGGGAAGGGGAATGAGAGAGTGTGGAGGTTGGTTGTGTAATGTCTATTTTTGGTTCAAATTTACTAGTATATAAAAAGTTGTATTGTGGTAGCTGTTCATATAGACATGCAGTAATCATAATGGAACCTTACCTATACTAATAATTGTGACGGTCGAAACTGCCTGCGAACTTTCTTGTTTCTTATGGCCGGCTAAACCACTGGCCATATTTGGATGAGACTTGTGGGATAGGGGTAACTGAGGCCGGGGAAGAACATAGACTATGTGGTGTCGGCCTCCGAGGTCATCTGAGGCCGCTGGAGGCCTCTGTATTCCGGATTGGTTGAAAGATTGTGACGTCATAGACACGTCATAAAAGATAGTGGCATAAAATGGGCAGAGCTCTAGCATATATATATATATATATATATAACATCCTCCGAGCCGACAGAACAGTGAGACGTAAAGGAGGATGTGCTATTTACATGCGCGAAAGGCATATGGCAGAAATGACTATAAGTACCTCAAACAGCTACGTAGAATGTGCAGCAGCAAAAGCTGAAAAATAAATATGGTGCTAATTGTAATGTAGAGACCCCCGAACACGCCAACTCAAATTTCTCTGATTCCATTAGAGAGGTAAGAAACTGGGTAAAAGATTACATTCTCCAACCCCAAATATTTTTTGTGGTGATTTTAATTTTCCATTCATGAAATATAAAAGCATAGGAAAAAATACATATGTACACCAAGACAAGGGAGCACACGGGAAGACCAGGAGCAGGTAAAAATGCTAGTAGCTCTGGCTGATGAATTTATGTTAACACAAGAAATAACAGAAAACACAAGAAAAAACAACTGCCTAGATTTGGTGTTCACAAACAACAGCAACCTAATTGATAATGTAGAAATATCCCCAATTATAACATCGGATCACAACATTATTGAAATAACAACCAATATAAAATCAACAAGAAAGGAAAGAACACGACCAACAGAAAGAAGCAAATTCGAAATTTTTAATTTTCATTCCAAAGCTATAAACTGGGAAGATGTTGCATCCAGCATGGAAGTAATAGATTGGAAAGCCAGCTTCGAGGCCAAGACAACGGAAGAGATGCTAACGACCTTAGAGGAGAAGACACTGGAAATTGTGGAAAGCATGTCCCAAAAATACAACAAAGGGGAAAGAGGGGCAGGTTCGAGAGACAAAAGAGGTCATTGTTCCGAAAGAGAAAAAGAGTGACTACAAAATTAAGTAACTGTAAAGATAACAACATCAAAAAAATATTAAACGATAAACTGCAGAGTATCGATTGCGCCAGACAGGAACTAATCGAGAAGCATGCAGAAAAAGAAGAAGGCGACGCTATAGAGGCGATAAAGGTTAACTCAAAGTACTTCTATAATTTTGCAAAAAGGAAGTCGAAAAACGATACGACTATCGGACCTTTGAAAAACGAAGACAGTGCTTTATCTGATGATCTGACAGAAGTATCCGAAATATTAAGAGCTCAGTACAAATCATCTTTCAGTATCCCCAGAACTGACAAACTGATATGCGATAGAAACGCGTTCTGTAAAGAAGAACTACGAGGGGAAGTATAACGGACTTCGACTTTACGACGAATGATATTACACAAGCTATAGGGAAACTAAAAGCACACTCAGCGGCAGGAACGAACAAATGGAATGCCACACTGATCAAAATCTGCAAGAATGCAATCGCTGAGCCACTTTATTGGATATGGAGACGATCACTAGACACGGGAGAAATATCGGGCATCCTGAAGAGCGCGAACATAGTCCCAATATATAAAGGAGATCGATCTGAGGCCAAAAACTATAGGCCAGTGTCGCTTACATCTCATCTCACTAAAATATTTGAAAGAATAGTTAGACAGAAAATCTCTTGACTTTTTGGAAACTCAGAAAAAATTAATGATAATCAACATGGGTTTCGGTCAGGCAGATCATGCCTATCACAACTAATGGAACACTACAACAACATTATTGGTGCACTGGAAAGTAATGAAAACTATGATGTAATATACACAGACTTTGCCAAAGCGTTTGACAAGTGTGACCATGGAATCATAATACATAAACTGAAGTATGTGGGAATAACAGGAAAAGTAGGGAAATGGATATATGATTTTCTTAGTGAGCGGCAGCAAGTCGTTACAGTACAAGGAGCATCTTCATTAGAATCAGAGGTCCTCAGCTCAGTACCACAAGGAACAGTATTAGTTCCACTACTCTTCATAATCATGCTAACTGACATAGATGAGGACGTTGCCAGAGACAACACAGTAACATCCTTTGCCGATGACACAAAGATCAGTAGAAAAATAAGAAACCCAAAAGATATGGGATCTCTACAAACCGACATGAACAGAATCTACAAGTGGACAGAAGACAACAATCTGAAGTTTAACGCTGAGAAATTTCAGCTGTTACAGAACTGAAAAAGGGAAGACCTAAAATCCATGGAATATTATACCCAAATGGACAGGAAATTCAGAGAACTTCTAGAGCAAAAGATTTAGAGGTTGTAATGACTGATGATGCGAAATTTGAAACACAAAATAAGATAGCAGTAAACAGAGCAAAGAGAATAACTAGGCAGATACTGAGAACCTTTAAACGAAGGGATAGGAATATAATGATATCTCTACTGAAATCACTGATCATACCCAAATTGGAATACTGCTGGGTCCTAACATCCCCATATAAAAAAGAAAACATTAGACAGCTAGAAGGGATTCAGAGAAGCTTCACAGCCAAGATCAATGGGTGCAAAGAACTAAATTACTGGGAAAGGTTACGCGAACTAAACCTATATTCAGTAGAAAGGAGAAGAGAGAGATACACCATTATTTACACTTGGAAAATAATAGAGAAACTAGTCCCTAATCATACTCTGAACCCTGTAACTCCCCAAACAACAGTGGAAAGTAGAAAAGGAAGACTGTGTCGTGTTCCCAAATTAAAGGCAAGACAGGGAACATCCTTAACACTGAAAGAAAATAGTTTTGTTGTGAGAGGACCAAAACTGTTTAATCAGCTGCCCAAAGACCTAAGGAACACGAGTGGTGTTGCAGTGGACATCTTCAAAAGAAAATTAGACGCCTGATAGATTATAACCACATCACTTCTCAACATAATCTCCCTGTTTCTCAATACACGTAGTCCAGCGATCTACAAGCTTCCTAATTCCGTCACAAAAGAATGTTTTTGGCTGTGTGCGTAGCCAGTCATGCACCGCCTTATTCAGGTCATCATCGCCTTGCAATCGCTGACCTCTCAAAGCGTCTTTTAGTTGTACAAACAGGTAAAAATCCGAACGTGAATGAAGGTGAAAACTTTTTGGAGCGCATTATCATTGGAGATAAAACCTGGATCCATCACCATGAGCCAGAAAGCAAACGACAGAGCATGCAATGGAAGCATCCAACATCTCCCGTTGCAAGGAAGTTCAAAGCGCAGCCGTCAGCAGGTAAAGTTATGCTAACATGTTTTGGGATTCACGAGGCACTATCCTTGAACATTATCTAGAGCGTGGAACTACAGTAACAAGTGCATCGTATGCTGACATGCTTCGGAATGAGTTAAAGCAAACAATTCGCACAAAACGGAGAGGGAGATTGTCGGAAGGTGTTATTCTGTTACACGACAATGCGCGTCCTCATACCGCTGCACAGACTAGAAATGCCTTCAACAACTTAAATTTGAAGTTCTCAACCATCCAGCCTACAGTCCAGACCAGGCACCTTCGGATTTTTACCTGTTTGGACCACTAAAAGATGCTTTGAGAGGTCAGCGATTCCAAAGTGATGATGACCTGAAGGAGGCGTTGTATGACTGGCTACGCACACAGCCAAAAACATTCTTTTGTGATGGCATTTGGAAGCTTGTAGGTCGCTGGACTAAGTGTATTGAAAAACAGGGAGACTATGTTGAGAAGTGATGTGTTTATAATTAATCTATCAGATGTGAAAATAAAAAGTGCGGATACTTATTGAATTACCCTCGTATAAGAACATAGGCTATGTGGCGTCGGCAAACAACCACAGGGAAAAGGAAACACAAAGTCCGAGCGCTTTCGTGATATATTCACATTATCAAGGAGGAACAGAAAATAGACGGAGATTACAAAGTAAATGAGTTAAATAGACAAGCAAAAAATTCACAATCGGCACCTCAAATTAAAGGCCTTAAAGCCCTCTAAAGATTTTTCAATTGATAACATAATCTGTAGGCTGCTAAATTACAAATTTAAAAGAAGTATACTGTATAGATGAAATTAGACAAAAAACCAATACAGAGAACAAAAATTATTATAATGGTTATTAACACTAATATTTAATTAAAGCACGCAATTAATTGGCAAGAATTTAATGAAAAACGAATAAATAACGTAGATAACAAATAGATAACATAATCTGTAGGCTGCTAAATTACTATATAGATGAAATTAGACAAAATACCAGTACAGAAAACAAAAATTATTATAATGGTTATTAACACTAATATTTAATTGAAGTAGGAAATTAAGTGGCCCGAAATTAATGAAAACAAAGGGAATGTTGCCATCGTCTATTTGCTTGTCTATTTAACTCATTTACTTTGTAATCTCCGTCTATTTTTTGTTCCTCCTTGATAATGTGAATATATCACGAAAGCGCTCGGACTTTGTGTTTCCTTTTCCCTGTGTTGTTTGCTGATTAATAAGGTCACGTGTTATTTTGTGATTTTAGTGCATATATATATATATATATATATATATATATATATATATATATATTATATAATATATCGAAACCGATAAAATTATTGAATGCCCAGTTAGGTCAATTGTACGCCCTTGACGATTGGTTAGGTTAAGTCGTGATATTTTCGTTAAAACTAACGAAAATATCACGACTTAACCTAACCAATCGTCAAGGGCGTACAATTAACCTAACTGGGCATTCAATTAACTTACCCGTTATTCAATTACTCTAATCGGGCATTCAGTTGACCTAACCGGGCATTCAGTTAACCTAAACGGGCATATATATATATATATATATATATATATATATATATATATATATATATATGTACTACAGTATATATATATATTATGAAAATGAAATGAAAATGAAAAAGTTTATTGGCAGACTATAGTCCACATGACAAATATTATTAATAACATGACAGTTCATATACTAAGGATAGAAATATATACACTTGATTAGAAATAATACTGCACTGTCGAAGTTAAGTGGAGCTACAGACAGACGTTTTCGTGCCAAGAAGTCCATAGCTTAGAGGATAAATGGCAGGACTCATGGATAGCTTGGATGATCGGGTTGGTTGATTTTTTAATTCTTTGCATTATACTGTGTTGAGCACGTCTTGTTACCTCCGGGAAGCTCGGGACATTGCGGGTAGCAAACATTTGCGAAGCTGAGCATCTTGGGGGTAATTTATGTAAGAGTCTAAAAGACCTGTTGTACAGCAAATTTAGGGTTCTGCCAGACCTTTTTTAAAGTTCACCCAGAGTTGCTGATCGTATATATTACTGCAGAAAGTACGAAAGAGTGTGTCTAGCTTCACTTGTACAGAAACGAAAGTTCCTTATGGTCATATTCGCTTTAGCACACAGGCTTCGAGATTGTTTTCTTATATCTGAGTCATCACTCAAGGAGCTGGTAATAGTTTGACCCAAATACTTAAACTCTTGTACTTCCTCAATTACTTCACCATTCATTTTAAACTTTATAGCTTTGCTGATTACAGCTTTTAGGATGAAATTGCATAACCTTAGTTTTTGTAACATTAAAAAGAATATCATGTTTCTGCGAATACACTTCGCAGACTTTTAGTAGCCGATCCAGACCTTTAACAGAGGGACTTATTAACAAAAATTTCGCCCCTCATATGTGCTGCAAGACGTGCATTGAAAATTTGAGAAGATGGAGCAAAGGCAGAGCGAAATCTTTGCCTTTTGGAATTCCCATGATTTGGAGAGAAGGAAAGGATCACGTGACAGATTGCTATTTCTGCATGACAAACCTCCAAGGTGGGCTTATAAATTTATTTTTCTTAAATATTTTGAAATCCTCGTATGAAACTTGACATAATATTCACCATAATGTAATATTCACCATATATAGCATAATATTCACCATAATGGTAATCATACATTTACATATACATATTGTTATAGAAAATACATTTACACATACATATTGTTATACAAGTTACATTTACATATACAATGATTGTATATTTTCTTTCTTTTTCATTCATATTGTCCCCGAAGGGACAATATGAAAAAAGAAAGAAAATATAGAGACTCCATCGACCTATTTCATATCTTACAGACCGCAGCCTTCCCTCACGAGCCGCCACTGTCTGAATGCTTCTTCTATTTCATATGCAAGTTTTATATCCATGTTTCTGTGTTTCTATTTTCAGGAGTTAACAAGAAGAATAAACACATTGTTGTATACCCTGACATTCCTTCTGCTATGAGACCTGTATCCCATGGTCCTGGAATTCCAATACCCGACCCACCTCAAACCCTGGACTTCGATGATTCTGATGATGAATCAATGACCAATGCCAATGACCAGTTCCAGTCGTATATACCTCAAAATACCGCTTCAAATGAGCCGAGGCCTCTCAACCAGGCCAAACTTAATGATCTTACCAGGGATTTAGGACTTTCCAAATTAGCTGCCGAGATCTTGGGCTCACGACTTCGAGAGGACAACTTGCTGGCTCCGGGAACAACATTCTCCTGGTATAGGAAACGAGAGGAAGAATTCCGCAAGTTTTTTGCAGTGCACGAAAATACCTCTTCCTTAGTGTACAGCTGCAATGTTGAGGGGCTAATCGAATCCTTGGGCCTGCCATATAACGCATCAGAATGAAGGCTATTTATAGACTCGTCTAAACGAAGTTTGAAAGCAGTACTTCTCAACATTGGGAATAGGGTTGCATCAGTCCCTGTAGCACATTCCGTACAACTTACTGAGAGCTACGATAACATGAAAATTTTACTGGATGCTCTCGTATACGACCAACATAACTGGAGGATCTGTGGAGATTTGAAGGTAATACTAATATCATAAGTAAACTATTGCTATTGACTATGTTGTTTTTCCAAAGGTTATTTGAGAGCGTATAAGAACACTTAACTTCCCCACAGAAGTGATACAGTCCAATGCATAGATTTTTTTATCTGATAGAACAAATTCTCTAAATTCTTTAAATATTTTCATTTTTTTTCAGATTGTGGCATTTGTATTGGGAATGCAAGGGGGATACACGAAATACCCATGTTTCCTCTGCAAATGGGATAGCCGAGCGGATGAGAAGCACTATGCACAGCGTGAATGGGCATCCAGAGAGAATTTTGAACCTGGGTCGCATAATGTCGTTTCAGTGCCCCTTGTACCACCAACAAAAATTTTGCTCCCACCACTTCATATTAAGCTGGGCTTGATGAAAAATTTCATCAAATCAATGAATAAGGAGGGTTCAGCATTCCGATATCTCGAGAGTAAATTTCCTCATATATCTGATGCTAAACTAAATGTTGGGGTTTTTGATGGTCCTCAAATTCGAACTTTGATCAAGGATACTCAGTTCGAAAACGCAATGACTCCAACTGAGAAGAATGCCTGGCAGGCATTCAATCAGTTGTCACTGATTTTCTTGGCAAGCGTAGAAGTCCAGAATACGAGTCCGTTGTCGAAAACTTGATGGAAGCTTTCAAAGCTCATGGGTCGCGCATGTCCATAAAAATGCACTTTTTGTGGTCCCACTTGGACTATTTTCCTGAAAATTGCGGGGATTATAATGAGGAACAGGGTGAACGATTTCACCAAGATATCAAAATAATGGAAGAGAGGTACCAGGGAAACTGGGATATCAATATGCTGGCGGACTATTGCTGGTGTTTGAAGCGAGACGTGCCCGAAGAAAAACACAGACGGAAAGCCAAAAAACTTCATTCCTTCCTCAATAAACTTTTTTCCATATTCATTGTATGAATAAAAGTATTTATTCACACAATGTTTTCATTTTTCACGAGTGTTCTTATAATATTACTCGTATCTACAGTGTTTAAGCTAAAAAAATCAATAAATTTTGGGATAAAATTGGACTTATAATAAATGGCCAATGGAGAAAAAACCTGACCTGATTGAGGAAAACCAATGTCATTTTCGAATTCAACATGGTCGAATTATATAATATGAGTTGAAAAAACCTCACACAGCAGACAAAAAATTTCATATGCATACCAGTGTAATATATAGCGTTTAACTTCCACCCGGGCAACGCCGGGTCGCTCCGCTAGTTCTTGTATAAGACTAGTAAACTACATGGAGTTCAACGCTGTTCACGATCATATTAATTGCTTATCTTTATGAACACAAATATTACATTATAATTACCTGTATGTCAGTGACTGCACATTCAATTGTCCTTTAGATATACAGTATGTGTAATTGTGTATGTGTTATATGTTGTTGGACTCGGTTGTTCCCCCTCCACCCCACCTTTCCCCCAGTTGGGGTACCTTGACTATCGCTGCGGCGTTGCCACATGTACGGAGTCGTCTGTGAGGCGAGGAACATTACATATCCGGGCAACTGTACATATATATATGTTACAATGTGTGAAACTAGTCATGTCACGTAATGCCTAAAAATGTCAGGCATTTCGCGTAATTCGATTAAGCGATTAACGACTTCGTGAAGGTTAAGTTAAGTTAGGTTATCCTTATAGAGTCATAACTACGCTCCCGCCTACTCCGAAAACCCACCTCTATCGGTGGGGAGTCCATCAGGGCAGGCGGAAGTCCTAGTTTCCACCGGGGGTGTTCAATTACAGCCCCCAGCTTCCCCCCAGGACCCCTGCGTTGCCGGATATACGCCCGACTGATTACGGTCCGTGTCCGGTCCCACCTACCACTTTCAACGTTGGCACGGGGTCCGACGTACCGGGCCCCGCACCGTAGACGAGGAAATCGGGGACGAGCAAAGCCTCGCCTGCACCAGTGCGGCGGTAACAGGCCTGAAAACCACGGCCGGGTGGTCCATGATCGACATGCCCGCAGGGACGTGGTCGCCTATGTATCGCCTGGCAATGCCAGTGCTCCCATCGTGGGCCACGCTAAGGGAAGCCACGGTTTTCGGCCCCCACGCAGGCCCACCGAGGTGAACGCCCACTCGCGACGTCTCCTCTACTCTGCAAGGTGGTACAAGCCGCCTTGCTCCCGAGGGGGAATCGAGACCGAAGTCGTCATCCCCCCCGAATCGGGAGCCTCGTCATCAGGAATCTGCCCAGTGTTCCGAGTCGAATAGAGCCCTAACCCAGAACACTGAGAGACTGGGTCCGAGGGATCAAACCATCAATAGTGGACGTCCCCCTACCCGTCCTGCTCAGTGAAGCCCACCGGGGTCGCCACGGGCGAGAGGACAGGCACTAAAGTCAAGCCCCCCGCTGCCTGGCCCAACCTCAGGCCGCCCCCCTACCTATCCCCCCAAGCGCTTCTCCACGAAGAGCGAGGGGGGGGCCCTTGCTGGACGGGGGGCGGTCCAGGACG
>JAJOZX010001514.1:645000-650000 GCA_023014485.1 Bathynomus jamesi | reverse complement strand
CGATTCCAAGTGCATCGCATATCTGATCATTCGAAAGTAAAGTGTATACAATGTTGCCATCGACTGTTTTGCCGTTTTAGATCAAATAGCGACGTGGTTTACGGACGAAAAGGTTTTCACTATCGAACAGCTTCGAAATACGCAAAACGGCAGAGTGTACGCTAACGTAAGAAAAAACAAGACATTCCGAAAAGTAGGCATCTTCGTCACTTCAGTCAGTCTGTGATGGGTTTTTTTGGTGCTTCTCGTTTAGGAAAAACATGCATTGGTTTCGTCGCTAAAGATGTGAAAATTGATTCAAAACATTACTGAGACGATATCTTGAGTGAGATGTTGCCTGAAAATTAAAGGTACCGTGAAAACTATATTTTTCAGCAAAACGGCGCTCCATGTTGTCAGTCCTGACACACCATTGCATACTCGCAAGAACAATGTCCGATTTCATCGCGCCAGAAGATTGGCCACCAAATAGTTCACTATTTTATATGTTGACGTTTAGTTGACAAAGTTTACGGACAAAATATTTAAGATGTCAATCAACTTCGAGAGTGCATTTTAACAGCATGAAATGAGCTCGATGAAGATATCATTTCTAAAGCAGTTCGCGACTGGCGCACAAAACTACACTTGATCATTGATAATAATAGAACACTGAACACTTGCCACATTAACGTTTTATTCAATTTGTTTTTATTCATTGTAAACATCTTTAATGTTCAGCTAAGTCTCTAATTACCCTCCTTGTCAACTTTATTTTTTAATAACTATTGTTCAAGTTGAATTTGTAAAAAGACTAATCGTTCAATTTAAATAAACTACCTCTCATTTTAAGGGCAATATAAAGGGTAAATTTAATATGATTTCTGTTTCATTCAGTTATTCTTGGAATTGTGGTTTTGATATCAAGGCACAGTGAAAAAGGTGGCCACTTTGGGGGGGGGGGGGGGGGGGGCAAGATATATATATAATATATATATATATAGGGTGCGGCATAAGTCAGTTTATCAAGAATAATGGAATCACCTTGTGAAGAATAATATTTACCATTTACTACAGAAATTATTCAAAGTGTCCTCCATCATGTTCAATACATACGTTGCATCTCTGAACCACTGGACAACAAATAGCGCAGCACAGTTCTTTGTTGTTATTCAACGTCTCGAAATCTTGGCGTATCAACGTCTTTGTGTGGTCAAAGTCCCGAGGTTTCTGGCCGTAGACTCTATCTTTGATTATTATACCCCACATTGAATAATCACATCTCATTGATTATTCAGTGTGAGGTATAATCAAAGATTATGTGTGTATTGAAAATGATGGAGGACACTTTGGACAATTTCTGTAATAAATATTATTCTTCACAAGGTGATTCCATTATTCTGGGTAAACCGACTTATGCCGCACCCGGTATATAACGACTTGACAATGTATTCCGTTTCGGTAGAGACTCGAAACGTTGAAGAAGAAGAAAAAGGAAATTGATAACTATTTTAAGGAAAATTTTTTTTAATACAGATAAAGAAATTGCGGAATGATATTTAAAGAGAGAGAGAGAGAGAGAGAGAGAGAGAGAGAGAGAGAGAGAGAGAGAGAGAGAGAGAGAGAGAGAGAGAGAGAGAGAGAGAGAGAGAGAGATCAGGTAAAGGAAGAGAAAAAATATAAAGAATATAAAATTAATTCATGCCATCTGTAACATTAAAAGAAACAAGACTCCACAGATGGACCTTTTTTTAATTTTTTATTTTATTTTTATACTTTTATTGAAAATTTTCTAACTCTGTAAAGCCTTCACGCGATACTAGTAATTAAACAGTGATATATATATATATATATATATATATATATATATATATATAATGTTATTGTGAGAATTGTACTGTATAACTGGATAGTGTTATTAAGAATTGAAGTGAATAGTTTTCGTGAGCAGTCTTGATGAATAGTTATCGTGGATAGTTTTCGTTGGTGGATAGTATTTATCGTGTCATAGTACGCCGATGGGGAATGTGAACGTAAATTTTGTTCCGTTAATGGAGGAAGTAGTTACAAATATCGGATTTAGCGGGAACATTTTTCTTAACTTTAAATTTCAAAGGAAAACTTTTGGTTTTCTTTAAAATATTTTTTCTTCAAAGTCTTGATAATTTTCTTGTTAATTTGTACGATCTTAAGTGGCTCGTATGATTAACGTTATTGTTAATCGGGGTTGCCATGGAGACGCGTAAAAGTAAGGGTCGTACTATATAATATGAGGTAAGTGCAAACACTGTAGATATAAAGAAAATTACTATAGTACAAAATTTATTTCACTTTCTTTGTATATTTAATTTTTTTTCCTTTCACATTGTTCAAAGTACTCGGACAAACGCCTCTTAACTGCTGAATTATTATTATTATTATTATTATTATTATTATTATTATTATTTTATTATTATTATTATATACAGTAAGGTCGCCTCCAACGCGAATTTGTGTTAACGCGGCATTGGTACCTGCGACACTCTTCGTCCAACACGAATGAGATTTGGAATAACGCGAGTAAACAAACAACGTGAATGCGCCAACGTGCTCAATCTAGCGCTGCAACTGGTGCAGTGAACATTATAACATCAAGTTTTTGTTTACTGTAAGTTTTGTTTTGAAACTACGTTTGTGTATCATTTTCCTCGAATGCGAACTTTAACGTGACGTAATATGTACTATTTTCCTCATCGACTATTAAGTTCGCCGCACGCGATTTTCTTGCATAGGTTAACCTAACCCTATTTCTCCAATAGGTTATTAAGTTTGCCGAACGCGTGATCTTGACTTGACACAAGCCTCGCGTTGGAGGCAACCTTACTGTATATATATATATATATATATATTATATATATAATATATATATATATATATATATATATTAACATCTTTGTATTGTAGCAAAGCTATTTATATATATATATATATATATATATTATATATATATATATATATATATATATATATATATTTTATTTTTATTATATATATATATATTATGTGTGTGTGTGTATGTGTATGTGTGTGTGAATTCTTTCTGGAAGAACTGTGTAAAAGATAGCGACAAGCCCATTCTGTTTATTGAAGCAGTCAAACCGAAGCCAATCTAATGACTTCCTTGACACACATTAAATCCAATTCATAGACAGGAAAATCAATCAAATCTGGATTTTTTGGCCGATTTTTACCTTCCTCGATTCGAACCAATCCAATTTAGTTCAGATTTGGGGATTATCCAAATCCCACATCCAGATTGAAAAGACTGCAAAAATAATAATAGTAAAAGAAACTTCGCATATATATATATATATTATTATTATTATTATTATTATTATTATTATATATTAAAAATGTATGATTTTAAATTTGGATCCAAGTAAATAGCTTTTATTTTGAGCTTTGAATAATTAATTCTTTGCCCGTTTTTATTCTTTAAATGTTCGCGTAAATTAAGTTCATTATATATATATATATATATATATATATTAGTAGTGGACCGGATGTCAGTTTTTCAACATCTGCGGATGCGGATTTTTAATTTCAATATCCGCGGATGCGGATATTTAGTTAATCTATCAATATAATATAGAATTATGAATATATGACAATTTTTCAAATTTCGTGATATAACTATTATGGCAGGCAATGCATAAGAATTAAAATTAATATTAATGTTTTCATTATGATAAAAATAATAACTTTCTCAAGAGTTTCAGCCACAAAAAATTCAACGAAACAAGTTTCATTCAATTTTCAATTGCTAATTTTAGAAACTGCAAATTTTGCAATGTGTTTCCTATAGAAAATTAGCATTTTTATTTTTGCTAAAGAATTTACTATTTTTTGTATTTATTTACAATAATCTTGTTCGAAACACGATAGACTGCTTGATCTTATACGAACAATTTCATTCTGAAAAGTTACTGTGTTGCTGCGAAAAAAAAATCAGTGGAGTACGCACAGCGGCACAGGCAGTGTTTGTTGATTTAATGGTATATATATTTTGAGGTTTATTTATTTGTTTGTTCATTAATAACTAATACTTTACATGAAATGTGCATGACTGGGCCTTATAAGCTAATTTAATTGTAAATTTACTAATTTATTAGAGGTAATATCCGCAGTCAGGAGTGCGGATGTGGATGTTAAAAATGATGCTGATATCCGCGGATGCGGATATTCGGTCCACCACTAATATATATATATATATATAAAGTTTAATCTTATTTACTATTTTACTTTAAAAAATAGTGCAGATTCACACTGTAAAACGTGCCCGCTGAGTGTACCTTAGATCCGAGTTGAAAAAGGACTAAACATACTCTGGGTATAAGTTATGTAAAGAGTACACTCGATAATCAAAATGTACACTGAGAACTTTTTTTAATTCTTAGAAGTGTACTCTTTGCATTTTCACTTAGTTTCGGAGAACACCGCTTGTCAAGAAGACGAGAAGACCGTTTCAATACTACTCTCTATTTACTATCAACCCGCTATATATGTACCTTTGAAAAGTAGAGGGTTGACGAAAGTAAATAGACACCTTTGGTTTATCCACAATTATTTTCATTTGATTATAAAAGTTAGTAAATAATAAATTAATTGAATCGCTCTATTTAAAATTGCGTTCCTTTCTCCCGTTTGCTTTTATTGAGTCAATAAATTTATTATTACTTACCCACTTTTATAATGAAATCAAAATATTTTGGAAAAACCAAATAAAGGTGTCTATTTACTTTTGTCAAACGTCCGTACTTTATATTTTACGGAGTACATTTAGGCCTTTTTTTTTTTTCCACTCTGATCTAAAGTACACGCGGCGGACAGTCATTAAAGAGTGCGGACTATCCTTTGTATTGTCATCCATGCGTCTCTTTTTCCTCAAAACGTGAGCAGAAATGATCTATTCACCTATCTGTCTCTCTCTGCCTCAATTTTAAGTACTAACCTGAGCAGATTTTCAATTTTTGTCGTTATTC
>JAJOZX010001514.1:590000-637500 GCA_023014485.1 Bathynomus jamesi | reverse complement strand
CTTTAATTTCATCACATAAAGTTAACAAAATACATTCACATTCATTCAATTACAAACTTCTTTCATATAAAAGAAATGTTTCATAATTAGCAAGAATGCAAGAATATTTTATATTTTATCGTACATCCCCATAGTTTTTTTGCAATTATATATATATATATATATATATATATATATATATATATATATATATATATATATATATATATGTGTGTGTGTGTGTGTGTGTTATTATGTAGAGTGTCGATAAGAGAAATTAGCAAAAGATCAACAAGTGCCAATTAATGGGGAAAAGGGTAATTTAACGAGATATCGCCCATTTCATAAATTTTCAAACTGTTATTGAAATTATTTAAAAAGTACTTGAATTCACGTTGTATAATATTCCTTTCATTTGTGTTTTAACTTTTTAATAGAATTTTTTTAACCTTCACAATTAATACAAAGATTATACAGTTAAGTAGTAGCCTACATTATAGAATGAGTCTCCGTTTTGGATGCATATTTATGCTGTTTTACTCTGACATCTAAAGATTTACCGGATCACCTGAAGATCAGGGCCCACAGCCTTCACTAACGAAAATATCACGACCTAACCTAACCACTCGTCAAGGGCCTACAGTTGACCTAACGATTGGTTAGGTTAGGTCGTGATATTTTCGTTAGTTAGCCTTATAAGGCTAACTAGAGAAGGCTGTGGGCCCTGATCTTCAGGTGGTCCGATTTACCATTTTGATATATTGTGTATACAGGGTGTCCCGTAAGTCTGGAACCATCGGGCAAAATGATAAAAACGGCAATAAAAACGCCGAAGAGACTCGGGGACTGTTTGTGAAATGAGCGAGGATGGTAGCGGCTGTGCCATCGTCGGTGGATGTCCTCGGAGGTCCACTGTGTGGTTTATCTCCTATGGATCCCGTTTCCCTGAACTTTGCTACAAGTTTGTTGACACAGCTGTGTGTTATCGGCGCGCGGTCCGGATGCAATCTGTTAAATTCTTCAGCGACCTCCCTCTGACTCCGATTTCCTACGAGCAGAATTACCTGGATGCGTTCTTCCTTACTCAAAGACATCATGGGCACTTGCATAAACAGAAAAACATGAATTACTTATTTTACCCTATGGTTCCAGACTTATGGGACACCCTGTATATATATATATATATATATATATATATATATATATATACCAACTCATGCACCCAACTGTATTATTAAGCTTTTCATGCCTGAAGTATACTTAGATTTGAAAAATTTGGTGCAAAATTCATCTCTAAATTACTATTTCATAGGGTTGAATATACTATGCACGTTAACGTTTACGTATGTTGCCATACGGTATGAAAGGGTTAAGGTTGTTTTGAATTATGAGAGATTTATTTTTATAATTTAAAACCAAGTTAATTTAAATTATTCTAAGTAAAGTTCGGAAGGTGTTTAGAGTTTAAAGAGGTAAAAATATTTTCTAGGATCAAGCTCCTAATGAATTACGCTATTTATTGTAGTACCTTCTCTTATACTTTTTGTTTAAAAAAAATCTAGAAATGTAAGAGGATAACAGTTTTATACGAATGTTCATAATATTGCGTAACTCAGACTGTTCCGAGAAACATGGAAGAGAAAATTGAAGATTTTATCGAAGGGTGTTGGTCAGAATAAAAGTGAACGTTTAAGTTATTATTATTAGGTTTGCGAAAGCTTGAAATTTGAATTGGTTTGCGCTTCTCCCAATTTTTAGATGGAGAAATAATATGCATTCGTCATTTTGGTACTTGTAGGTTATCTCCCCCCCCCCCTACCAATTTTGACAATATTTTCGTTAAAACTAACGAAAATATCACGACTTAACCTAACCAATTATCAAGGGCGTACAGTTGATTTATTAGTAAATAGTAAATACTATTCCAGAAACAAACAATGTTATAATTAATAATTAATAGATCAACTGTACGCCCTTGATAATTGGTTAGGTTAAGTCGTGATATTTTCGTTAGATTTAACGAAAATATTCTGTCAAAATTGGGGGGGGGGGGGGAGATAACCTACACGTACCGTCATTTTCTTTTCCAATAGTAAGATTTACGGATGGAACTGTGTTAATGAGCTTACAAAGGAATTCATCAACTTATAAATTATGAGGCCAGAGACGTAAAAAATCTCTCGGATCACCTGAAGATCAGGCCCCCCAGTCTTCTTTAGTTAGCTTTATAAGGCTAACTAACGAAAATATCACGACCTAACATAACCAGTCGTCAAGGGCGTACAGTTGACCTAACGATTGGTTAGGTTAGGTCGTGATATTTACGTTAGTTAGCCTTATAAGCTTAACTAAAGAATGCTGGGGGCCCTGACTTCGGGTGATCCAATCTCTATATCTGTACCAAACAGGGTGGGGGATGGGGATGTTTATGAGGTAGTTTAACTTCTTTGTAGTAAAGGTCATATGACTGAAGGACCTTATACTTTCTTCCTTCATTCCCTGACGAAGTGTTTGAGTACATAAAAGGTCTTGGAATCGCTTTTTAATTTTCCTTGCGAGTGTGCATCATTTGTTAATTTCCGTGTTTGTGAAATTCATCATATATGAGTGTAAAACCGCGAATAATTCTATAATGTATTAATCGTTAAAGGGAATATAAATTTTAATTATGGGTGCTACTATAGTATGCGGTCTACCTACGATTGGTTAGGTTTAGTCATGATATTTTCGTTAAAACTAACGAAAATATCATGACTAAACCTAACCAATCGTCAAGGGCGAGTGACATTGGGATGTAAACAAGATAAGAAGCTATAATTAAAAGATAGACCGCCGAATCGTAGGTAGACTGCACACTATAGTTACTTAGGGTTGGCAGATTTTTCAAATGCCCATGCGGGACAAAAGATTTTCTGAGGTTTTTTTTAAGACCAAATTTTTTTTTCGAATTGAAACTAGATTCCTTCAACGGTTACAACAAACAAAATTAGAAAAATTTTATTACAGTAATATTTAACAATTAAACATCGTGAATAAATTGAAATTATTATACATAATATTGAAATTCTAAATCAATTCATCCCTAAAAAATTTGCTTAAAAAATATTTTTTGCGGGACATTTTACTATGGTAGCACCTATATATATATATATATATATATATATATATATATATGTGTGTGTGTGTGTGTGTGTGTGTGTGTGTGTGTTTGTTTGCGAACGCGTGCGTATAAACTGGTAAATGTTTTTCTTATATATTACGTTTAGTTATGTCACAAACACGTGAGCTACCATTACCATGTTTGAACCGTAACCATGTTTGTGCCATGAGAAGTTCGCTCGCGAATGTCCCCTTAATTTCATTCCTTCGAAGTCATCCAAGAAATATGAACAGTTTAGATCGTTTTAGGTTTTCATCAGAATATTTCCCATGTCCCCATTTCTCATTTGTTCTGGAATCAATTATAATTAATTGTAATTATCTTACCTCCAACCCTGCATTTATTAATTCCATTATATCATGCATGCAGGTTGGCTGCAATAAGACTAAATCCCTCGTTTGTCCTTCGAAAAATACATCAATTACCATATATGCCGTATTTGTAAATAGTGTATATCGTATATATCGTAGAATTATAACCATAATAGTAATAACTAAATAGTGAGTTCCAATTTCACCCGCTCTGTCCTGTACTATATCTGTCCAATATCTATGAACTTTTCCTTATTGTAATTAGTGCATCTCTCTCAATCAATTTCTTCTATTTCCTTCTTATATTATAATGATTTATATACCTGAATTGAGTTAACTTTATAATTTAAGGAACTGTACTATCGTGACGTCATAAATTGTTTTCTTCATTTCACATTTTTTATACATTGAATGCTAAATCTTCACACTGAAACAATTAGTATTCACTGTATGGTAACTTCCCCCATATAATGCCATAGCATCGACATCATATAGGTCATTATTTTATATATGGTGTCTCGTGTATGGTCCCTTAGAGTAAACACTTATTAATTCATGTCATTCGTGTATCTATTGCCTACATATACCCTATCAATCTCTCAGTCCATGTCTACACATAAATGCTCTTACGTGTGATTACGTTCATATGTGTAACTATTGCAATGTTCGTCTAGCCACTCTCTGAATGGTGAATTGTTTTCTTTCCCAGAACTGTCGCTATGCTCGCGTCAGTATCTTATAAGATTCGTTAACTATAGCGAAATGCAGGTCTCCGTAATTTGAAGTCCTCTCTCCCGTTCTCGTACTCCGTCACCAAATCATAATGTATGTTATTTTAATTATTTAACGTGTGTACTCTATGCTAATTCTGTTTTATTTTTATTTCTACGCCCTTGACTAAGGTTAAGCCGAATAAGTGATGTTAATATGTGAGTATAATAATCCTATAATAGCTTACAATAATTAATGATGTGTAACATTGTTAAACTACAGGGTGGCCACAAAGCCCGTTTTTTCTGGGGTGGGTTTTATGTAGTAAGGAGGGGTCTAAGGGTGAGCGCCCGCAAAAGTGACCCCTCCACAGAAGACAGAGAGAGCCAAAAACAAGGTCTCCAAGGCCAATGATGCCATTTTTCTATTTTTTTTAATAGAAATTTTGAAAAGGTTGTGTAGTACGTAAGATGCATATGAGGAATAGAGGGCGAAGTGTATGTTTGAAAGCATGCTGGACTGCTCACAGGGTAGATGAGACACGGAAAAAGATCAGCTAAGGAGGACAGTGACAGGAGAAACGGGAGTTCCAGCACCCTGTCTCCTGCCTAATATCCACCCCGGAGTACTTTCCAGGTTGATTGGTGTCTACAATCTCCTGTACAAGGGCAACATACAGATATGCCGTAATTTCACTGGAAAGGGACTTTGTGGCCACTCTGTACTCTCTAAATTAGAAAAAAATAACCGCTAATATTCCTACATTATATAAATGGTGTAAATTGCGCGAATTACTTAATAATGTACTTAGGTTGTACTCAATATACAACCCCGACGTGAAGTCGCCACTCGGCCAAATTATTATTTTTTGTTATTTTTTCGTTTTATTTTGGAATCTTTGAAAATTGTGTCGCTTAAATCGTGTCTTACCATCAGGAATTGTTTAGATTTCCAGCTAAAGAGAGAACATAACTTTCAGATTGTACTCCTCCGAAATTTAAACTAATTTATTTATTTTTTATTATAAAATCAAATTCATTCTTGCCCTAACCCTCGATCGAGGCGGTTGAACCTCCTCCTCCTCCTTCCTCCTCCTCCTCCTCCCTTTCGATTCTTGTCTATAAGACCCGACCATCGGCGGTAAAAGATTCGAGGCTGTAAATTTTGTCTTTCCCTTCGGCGCTTCTTTCCGTCGAAAATTGTGAATAAACGTCGAGAAGAGTGAAACGAGAGAGAGAGAGACTGGTACGGAAAAGCTTTACGTTTCCTTCAGTCCCTCTTGTCAAAATTGATTTTCATTAATTCGCGTGTCGAGTTATATTTATTACGCTCCGACCTCTCCCGGCCAAGGCCGTGTCCATCCAGTGAGGACCAACGCTAGGATCCACTCTCGTTAGGATTCACTCTGCTACGATTTCGTTAACCATAGTACGGAAAGTGGTCCGCGTAAGTTATATAAACGAGGTGTTTAAGACGTTTAAATTTAAATAAACCAAAAATGTATGATAAAAAAGTCGTTATAAGCTTTTTATATATCATATACGCGCCTCGGTGATGTACTGGTTAACATTGCTGACCACGAATCCATCGGCCCCGGGTTCGATTCCCGGTGACGGCAGGCTGCGCGCAGCTAGGTCAGCCGTTCATCCTTCCACGCAATAAAAACTGGTTGGGAGATAAATGGGTACCCTGGGAGGCCTAGTGGTTAAAACGCTGGACTGCTGATCGGGAGGTCGTGAGAGCGAGTCCGGGCAAGGACTTTGTAATTTTTGACCATCCGTAGTGGCTCGTGGTTCGAATTCCACGCTAAGCTGTAGGTCTAAGGTGGAGTAACAAGTTTGACCTTCGTCAGAATGAACAATTTGGGCGGAAGCAAAACCAAGGTTGACCAGGGTATATATATATATATATATATATATATATATATATATATATATATATATATATATATATATATATTCGTTTGAAGTATACGCCCTTGTTTCTTTATATAAATACATAAATTACAGTTTCAGTGCAAATATATTTTTTCGTAATTTTGATAATCTGAAATATAATGAATGAATACTCTATCAAGTATGACTACTTGCTACTTGCACGTGTGTATATATATATATATATATATATATATATATATATATATATATATATATATATATATATATATATATATATATACACACACGTGCAGTTGCTTTTAATATTTAATGCTGTAATCATTCATAGAAAGGTAATTCTCCTTTTGTGGCAATTTAGTTAAAATCTTAAAAAACGTCGAGATTCGATCACAAAGGAAACAAAACTGTTACGTCACGACAACTTGGAGAACTCGTCCGAATTATTGAAATGAACGAATAATAACGAATAAATCTTTTCCTTTTTTTTTTGTATATAATATAAATCTACCCTAAATGGAGCGTATAAATTCCGTTTATTTGCGTATTACTTTTCGTTAATGTTCGTTCGTCGTCTCAGTTTCGTTTAATGGGAAAACGACGAATCGTTACGAAAAAAACGTCACGTCGCGTTCCGACTCAAAGGCAACGAACAATTAGTGCGACCACCGTCGATTTCGGACAGATGGTTTGAATTTTCCGGGACAAATCGACTTCCAGATGTCGCTAGACACACAACCGACTTACCTTAAGAGTATATTTTATATATATATATATATATATATATACTAGCACACTAAAAAAATTTAATTATTTTATATATATGTATACTATATATGAGAGAGATAGAGAGAGAGAGAGAGAGAGAGAGAGAGAGAGAGAGAGAGAGAGAGAGAGAGAGATTTTGTAAATGTGAATCGAGTTAACAGCCTGTTACATCTTGGTATCGCGTTACTGAAATGTCATGTTAACAATTGGTATCGGTAACACGATCCGTTCTTTTCACAATGAAAAACTATTGCAAAATGATCCTAATGTATTCTGTAATGATCTCAACATAATGCAAGAAATCAATAGTACGCGCTATATATATATATATATATATATATATATATATATATATATATTAAAATTTAAAATTACACATATATTCAGCAGATGATGTACACAAATTAGGATGAGGATCAGGTTCATCAATGATGCATGAAAAGTGAAAGTAAATCCATTAAAATTTATTAAATTTTTTTACTATATATATATATATATATATCGAGTAAAACACCTATTTTCGTGAAAAATAATTCAAAATCTCAAACCTGTTAAAGTAGTGTGGGTTGTTAATTAATACCCATCGTAATATATGACGTAGGAGGGAATTGCTCCAATAACCTTGAACAAAGAGATAAATCACAGTAATCGAAAGTGATGCAGGTGAGGGTCATTCTTTTTTTTTTAATACGACTTCCGTAAGGAGTGATTATGGCTGATATTTTTCCTCCTTTGACCATATGTGTTTTTTATGCAGGGATGAATTTTAACAAAAGGAATAATTGTATTTGCGTAATTTCTTAACAACGTTATTATCTCTCTTATTATTCAATTACGTAATATATAATAATTAGGGATGCCCCAAATTATGACTGAAGTTCACTCGTGAGTACGCGCACTCGGACACACACACATACATACACACATATACAGTGTCCCATAAGTCCGGCCTCATAGGAAAATTTATTTTAAATTAAATTTACAAAAGAACTAAAACAAATGTTCACGGTCATGTCTTTTTTGGGACTTTTTTTTTGTTGCAGGTAGAATAACACGCAATGGCTAATATGGAAGCGAGTTTATACTCCTCAGGTGTGTGTGTGTGAGTGTGAATAAATAAATATTTATAGATTAATATAGCATTATATATGTGAGGAGTTTGTATGAATTAATTACCCTTGTACACTCTAATTACTGTTAAGCGTAACTTCTGTACAACGTAACCTAATTTTTTTCTCAGTAACTTTACTGTAACATTCGCGCGTGTAACGTTCCCTTAATAAACATGTACTTCAAATAAATTATATTTTTAAAGCAAAATTAGAAGAGAAAGCGGTAAATATATATTAGTATTATATAATTATATAATAATTATACGGGACATAAACAGTACTTAAAAATAAATTTAAATTATATTGGAAACTATAATAAAAATGAAAGGAAATTATGAGATGTAAAATTAACGCTCAAAGGTTAAAATATTTCTTAGAACATTTTGTTAAAGCTTTTTAAATATATTCGAGGGAGTTACGTCGTGGCCACGACACGTCGCAACGATGTTTTCTGTTAGATCAGCGAGGTTAAGCGGCGTTGGATTTGTTCAATCGTTGGTTGAGGGACCGTCCTTCGCTTTCGGTTAATGTAGCGATTCGTGGTTCAGATTTAATGTAGAACCGTTGGTTCCCGCCGCCGTCATATGACCTTTACCGCTACGAAGGAAGTTAAACGAGCCAAAACATTATTATTATTATTATTATTATTATTAACACGTTCGAGGCTACGTATATTTCTCCTGCGATTTATATTTGAATAACTGAGATTTAACCTGTTTGATCTAATGTCCCAGTATGACCTAAGTAGGATTCAATGGAAATGAAAAGAGACACTTTTGAACTCTATTTATGAAAGGGGAAATATAATTTATGAATAAATTCTTAAAAATACATCGAAAAGAGCTTTTATTATGAAATTTAACGGATCACCTGAAGATCAGGGCCGCCAGCCTTCTTTAGTTAGCCTTATAAGGCTAACTAACGAAAATATTACTACTTAACCTAACCAATCGTCAAGGTGTACAGTTGACTAACGATTAGTTAGGTTAAGTCGTGATATTTTCGTTAGTTAGCCTTATAAGGCTAACTAACGAAGGCTGGGGGCCCTGATCTTCAGGTGATCCAATTTAACAATAACACATGAAGCAATTCCGAACTCATATTAATTCAAAATTAAATTTATATATAATCAAACTTCAGTATGCATTCAGTACTATACACACGATATGTTTGACTCCATTAAGTTATTTTATGTATAAAATTAACGACACTTTCTAATACCAGATAACTATTAATAATGTAAGTCATAATGAACCTGCTTTAAATTGTTTTCTTAAGAGTCAGAGCATTTTTTAACCTAGTGAGTGGGCGACATGAATGTCACCCAGTGAAGAAAATTTGTCGCCCAGTAAATGAAATTTTAGGGTACTAGGCGACAAGTAATTTCCAAAATTTGTAAAAATAGAATTGTCTTCGGAGTTGTCTTGGAAGCCATATAAATACATATAATACATGCACATATGCCACAATTAGAACTGTTTGTCCTAAATGTAAATATGAAATTTACATTGAATATTTATATATAGATAATGCTAGTGTTATTTCAGACCACACGGGAATGGTGGCCTGATTAGGGGACATCCGGATCCATAGTATCCTTAATCCAGGGGTATGCTGGGACCGGTTGGTTCCGGTTCGCCCGAATCGGTTGTTAAATTTGATTGGATCACCGAACCGTCTGTTTGTTTTTAACAAATATTTAACAGTCATTAGAAATGTAGTTATATCTAAATTCTTTTTCATTTTTTCAAGATTTTATAGAAAAATATAGGTAGTATCGCAAGTAGTGGTCGTTTTAATATTTATTTATTTTTTGATGAAAAATTAGTTTATTTTTAGATAATTATGTCATTAGTGAGTATAAAGAATATGTTAAATAATTTCTGCCAAAATGTTACAAAATGCTGTTTGGAAAAGCTAAAATGCTTTGGCTTCCGGGCTCCGCCCCGGACCCCACTGGGGAGCTACCGCTCACCCCAGACCCTTTAGCGTAATGACTCGCGCCATTGGCGCTTGCCGATTTACACCCCTATCTGTATCAGAACCGGTTGTGAAGAAATTGGCAGCACACTCCTGCCTTAATTCCCCCCCCCCCCACTTCTCGATCTGCCTTTGTCGCCCAGTGGGAAAAGCTTAAAAAATGCTCTGTTAAGAGCAGTTATCCTGCGCCCATCTTTGTGTAAACTAAACAGTTGTTGGGTGCGGGGTTTCTCTCTGGGTGACGTCCCTTCCCCCGGTGACCCTTGGGGTCGGTAAGTGGTGGGTGATTCTTCCATGACCATTCGTGGGTGGGTGGTGTGACTGACGACTTTGTTGTTGCACGTCTAGTAGCGCGGATACGAAGATGGTTTCCAAACCAATTTTACTCATTTCGAAAGGATGTTAGCCGAAATCCATATTAGACTCCAAATAAATCTGACCTAACCTAGTCTACCGAACCTAACTTACAGAAAACACTTACATGTGGTTGTATGCTCTGTTGGGCGATTTATTTGGAGCCCGGTATGAATTTTGGCTACTATAATTAATCGCCCAAATATCTAATGACTCTACGCTATACGAAGTAGTCTTTGTTTAGTATAGGAAAACAAAAATTCTGAGGTAATTACACTAAAAAAAAAAAAACCCACTACAAAAAACCACAGAGCAAGTGTAGTTTACGTTCCCCTACATTATCCTAGTGTAGTTTGCGTTCCCCAACTTTGTCCGCGTATACCTAATCAAATAAAACGTTAAAACTAACGAAAATATTACCACTTAACCTAACCAATCGTCAATTTGTGTATATATATATATATATATGTATATATATATATATATATATATATATTATATATATATATATATATATGCACTATTAATAATCTTATTAATAAGCTTATTAATAAGCAAACAACCACAAGAAAAAGGAAAAAGAAACACGAAATCCGAGCGCTTTCGTGATATATTCACGAAAGCGCTCGGATTTCGTGTTTCTTTTTCCTTTTCCCTGTCGTTGTTTGCTTATATATATATATTATATATATATATATATATTGACGATTGGGTAGGTTAAGTCGTAATATTTTCGTTAGTTTTAACGTTTTATTTGATGGATTCATTTAAAAATGTCTCCGAAAGATCCTAGTGTAGTTTACGTTCCTCAACTTTGACCTAGTGTAGTTTGTGACTCCTTTTGCGTCAGGGGGGCGTAAACTGCACTTGCTCCAAAACCACTTACATGTATTCTCTATTAAAATTCTAATAAACAATTTATTTTTTAAATAAAACAAAAAAAAATTGTCTACTATTTTTAATCTTAGCTTAATGATAATAATAATAATAATAATTTCATTGTGAGAAAAAAGTTCATATAAACATGTGTCTAATTCTGAATGGTTACGGAGATAGAGCTGTTTGAATCTACAAATACAAAAGCATTGTTAATGGTAATCAAGAAAGAGGAACCAAATACTGTTTCTAACATTTAATGTTTAAACATTGGCATTTTGAATGGTATCAGATACAGAAATGACAAATTTGTTAACAGTTTACAATACGTTTTCGGAAATCCCACCGTCAACCTCAATACACTTTGCAACTCGTGTGCGAAGATCGCGTGTTGTTCGTCTGAGTTGATCTTGACGTTCCTTTATGCGGGCAGCAGCAGCAGCATCCAAAATGCGCGCGAGCAATTCGTCTGGTGTATCCACCTTTCTTTTGTAAACTTGACTTTTCATCCACCCCCACAAACAATAATCTAACGGAGAGAGGTCTGGAGACCTTGGTGGCCATTGAATGGGACCACCGCGGGGGGAGGAAGAGCTGCGCGCGCATCAGATTCAAACAGCTCTATCTCCATAACCATTCACAATTCGACACATGTTTACATGAACTTTTTTTCTCACAATGACCGATACTATCACCTCCCGAAGTATTGACCTTTCCTCCTGAAACACCCTGTATATACATATGACTGCGACAGTTAATTCATTCCTAAACATAACATAATATAACATAAAAATAAGATAATAATAATAATAATACAATTTATTCTACTTTTACATGTTAAAGGTTTACATCAAGTGCGACAAGAAATATATATATATTATATATATATAATATATATATATATATATATATATATATATATATATATATATATATATATATACACGACAGTTAATTCCTTCCTATACATTATATATATACGACAGTTAATTCCTTCCTACATACATAGTATAGAACTTGTATTTGGAAGAAAATTTTATGCGTTATTTAACAAATCTTATTAGATAATGCAGAGAAATGAGGTTATTTTCACTAATTTTAAAGATATAGGAACAAAGAGAGAAAATGACATATAGAGATTATCTTTAAGTTTTAGACCGAGATTTACTGTATACACACACGTAAATATTTAGCTAAGGTTACACATTTTTATTTGTTGGGATATAAGAAACTTGCTAATTGAAAATCTTGACAGACTTAGATATCTTGACTTTACACATATTTACTTTTATCTTTTAAGTTTATTTTTTATTATTTTTGTTTTGTTATATAGGAATATAGATTAATTTAGTATGGAAATAAGAAAGGAAATACAGTGTTACGGTTTGTATGATTTGATGAATTTGTCTTTCAGTTTTCTCTGGAAAACATTTAACATTCTAAATTGTTTCCAGAGGTTTGGTCCTGTGGAGCATAAGGATCTTGTTGCGCAATCTAGAGTGTAATTTGATTTTTGTTTATATACGTGTTTGATTGTCTTGTGTTAAAGCGGTATTGGTTTTGGAAACCCCTTTGTTTTATTTTAGATGATTTCGGGTGCGGTATTATGGACTACTTGATACATACATGAGGCTATGTTTAGTGTGTAGATTTCTACTTGTTTGAGAATTTTTAACTCGTGGAACATTTTGTCTGGACTTTCGTTACTCGTATGTTTGTTCGATTTATAGATTTTCTAATTATTCTTTTTCGCATTACCACCAGTGGCTGCAAAAAATATTGACCCGCACTTCCATAAGCGCTAATGCAGTACTGAAGGTGTGGGTATACCTTGGTGAAATATATGAATCTAAGAACTTGTTTTGGGAGTGCTGCACCAACTTTTATAATTATGAAATGGCTAATTTGTTGCATAGATCTTCGGTGTGCTCTTTGATTGAGGGTTATTCCCAGAAGTTTGGCCGACTGCACTCGTTGAACAGGGATTGGATTTATGTTAAGGTTTAGAAGTTGATTCGTTTTTATGATGACTATACTCGTATAAGCTGTTTTTTTTTAATATTTAAGGATAGTTTATTGGCGTTAAGCCATACATATATTCTTTGAAGTTCATTGTTGGCGAATGTTTAAAATGGCAATAAGTTTTTGATAGAAGTTATGACTGACGTGTCATCCGCATGCTGGTAACAGGACGAATTATTTAGCGAGTGGTGGAGGTCATTTACATAAAGGAGGAACGGGATAGGTGACAAAATGCTCCCTTGAGGCACTCCGTGGAAGATGAATCTTTTCTGTGACGTAAGAGAGTCTGGTGCTATAAATTGTGTCCTGCTAGTCAAGTATGAGCGGAACCATCTTGAGGGTATTTCCCTAAAGCCATAATGTTGGATTTTTTTAAGAGTATGTCATGAAGTACTGTGTCAGGCTTTAGCTAGCTCAAGTAGATGATTATTTTATTTATATTTTTCTGTTTTTGAGGATGCTATAAAGTTCTTCTAATATAGTAGTTATTGCGTCGTTGGTCGTGTGAGTCCGTGAAAGGCAAATTGTTGTTTGTGTATTAGTTTGTGTTTTAAAGTAAATTTTATTATTTGATTACATATTACTCTTTCGTATAGTTTGCTGGCTGTTGGAAGGACGGAGATGGGTCTTTAGTTTGAGGGAGAAGTGTATCTCCTGATTTGTAAATAGGGCATGCTCTACTAGCCTCGTTTTAGGTAGTTTGAGAAGATACCATTTTGAATGGATAGGTTTATGAGCTTTAAGAGCTTGGGTGCAATTAAGTTCGTGCACTCTTTGTAAATTCTGTTTGAGATTGTGTCCAACGTAGAGTTTTTATTTTTCACTCATTTTATGGTTGTCATTAAACCGTGTGTCGTAGTAGGGGATACGGAGAAAGAGTGTGGGCGGGGAGGAATCGAGGTACATATCGAATATTAGGCGTGAGATTGGCTTCAACTTCGTTGAAAGTATTTAAAATAGGGTACTCTTTTTTTGTTGCGTCCGTAATGGGCTCATTATTAATTAGTAGTTTTTGCGGGGTAGAGGGTTTTGTTTGTTTTTTATTAATCGCTTTGTTAATGAGGTTCCGGTGCCGTTTGGGATCGCTTTTGTATTCTTTGGATTTATGTTTATAGTAATTAGCTTCAGTTTTAAAAATTAATGAATTAAGTGTGTTTCGATAGTGAATGTAGGTATACTTTCTTTGGGAGTAAAGCTTCCTTCGTATTTTTGTATATTTTATGTTTTTGTATTATGGATGTCTTCAGACCCGGGATCAACTAGGGATTGTTGATTCTAATAGGACTACATTTGTCAGTGATGGGGCAGGATTCATTAAAAGTAAATCAATGTATTTCCTGAAACTTTTCAAATTTGGTATTTATATCTGAATGTGGGTCGTCAATGAAGTCGAAATTCGCTGTACATAACTTTGTTTTGAGTTTATTGAGCTGATTATGCCATTTTTTATTTAATATTTGCGTACTTTAGGATGTTTGCCGTTGTTTTAATTGTGACGTAATTTGGGAGGTGGTCATTTATGCCTGCAAGGAGTAGCCCTGTATCATGTCTGAACTGTTGGTCTATATCTGACAATATATGGTCGATAAGAAGAGTTTTGTAAGGTTATTATGTAATTCCATTATATTATTATAGTAATATACAGGGTGTTTCAGGTCGACCCTAGAAATATGGAAATTGGCGCAATTACTATGACAAACTTCAAATACCAAATACCAAATACAAATTTATTTCCAAATACCAATACCAATTTCCATATTTCTAGGGTCGACCTGAAACACCATATATATACACAAGGTGTTTCATAACATGTGGACCTACTTTCAGGATGGATTCAGGACCTGAAAACAATGAAAAATGTTTATATAAACATAGGCCGAAATCGCTTTGTTTCCGAGTTACAGCCCGTTATGTGTTCCAGCAAGTATCCGCCTTACCTTTAAAGGAAGTGCTCAAAATGACCGCCTTGCGCTTGAATACACGCCTGAACACGCCTCATCAGAGACTGTCTGACGCGTTCAAACATTCCAGGTATTGCTCGGATTTTCTGCCATCCTTGTTCTACACGTTAACGAAGCATTTCAACGTTGTCAATGGGTGTCACATAAACGATGGATTTCAGATGACCCCACAGGTAAAAATCGAGTGGATTCAGTTCCGGGGAGCGAGCAGGCCACGCAATGGGTCCTCCAAGGCCTATCCATTTATTAGGCAAATAGTCATCCAAATAGTCTCTGGCTACTCGACTAAAATGAAGCGGAGCGCCGTCATGCATAAACCACATACGACGTCGGACACCAAGAAGAATCTCATCTGTAAATCGCTTAAATCGTTCCTTAAAAAATTGGAATAGGATTCTCCTGTTAATCTTCCAGACAAAACAAAAGGACCGATTAAGTTGTCGGCAATAAGTCCTGCCCATACATTGATACTAAATTGTTTTTGGTGCCTTGACTGGATGATGGCAAGCGGATTCTCTTCGGCCCAGTGATGAGTGTTGTGAAAATTGATCACGCCATTTCTTGTGAAGGCAGCCTCATCAGAAAACAACACGGAGGATAGAAAAAGAGGATCGCGAGCACACTGTTGAAGGAACTAAGTATAAAAAGCCTCTCGTGGTGGGAAATCAGCTACAGTAAGGCCTTGTACTCTCTGAATGTGATATGGGTAAAGCTGTTGTTCCCTTAAATTCTCCACACAGTTGTATATCTTACACCCTCTGCTGCTGCTATCCTTCGGATGCTGACACCAGGATGTTCCTCCACGCGATTTAGGACCCGCTTCTCCAACTCAACAGTTCTGGCGCTGATTGGTCTACCACCATCTGAAACTCGCTATTCTCTGAAAGGTCTTCTTATCTGGCAGACGGCGATTCGGAAACCTTTCCGCATACAGACGTCTTGCTGCGGCCGCATTACACTCGGCAGGTCCATACATGAGGTGGATGTCTGCCATTTCTCTGTTTGAATAAGCCTCCATGCTCACTTCAAATGCACACTATCACTGAATAGCACAAAAAAATTTAAGTTTTTTTTTCACTGGACTGCACTTATTCACGGTAAGAAGTTACGAATACGAACAGTGAAACACCGCGATGCACCTCTGACTGACTGATGGCTCTACACTCAACGATATTGAAACACGTCATAGAGTGTACGAAACATTACAATCGGCAAGGCCATACGTAAAATAAGTCTCGTACACACTCACAAACATTGTCGGCAAGCAGTGTTTGTAAACATTTTGCGGAAAGAATTGCTGGAGCACAAAACGGGCTATAACTCGGAAACAAAGCGATTTCGGGCATATGTTTATATAAGCTTTTTTCATTGTTTTCAGGTCCTGAATCCATCCTGAAAGTGGGTCCCACATGTTATGAAACACCCTGCATATGGAATGAATTTCACAATTAAACACGTGAAATGAATGAATGATGCAAACCTTTTTTCTTTTTTCTTGTGGGTTTGCATCATATATATATATATATATTATTTGTACGCGAAAGATCAATAATGTAGTGAAAAATCCATATAGAGACACTCATCGGGCAAGAGCGCCCCAAACAGTATATAAATAATTTCCTGTAATGAAGTCATGAGGCGCTCAATTTATATATACGATATGAAAATATATATTGGGATGTTATGAAGTGCGTAGGTTAAAATAAGCTGATAATGTAATGATTTGGCCTTGACACGCTGCTTCTTATTTGACTTGCTGAGGACTCGTAGTATATGGTCGAAACGTTGTTTTCCTTCCTTTCATCTTGTAATTTTCGACTCTTTACATGATTACGAAACGATTGTAATTATAGAAGCATTGATTTGCTAAATAAAGCGTAATCCATATTTGCATTATTTTGCCGCCATTTGTTTTACATCTACTTTTAGAAACTTTCATATATTATTTAATGATTTATTATTATTATTTATTTGTTATTATTTATGCATTACTATTACTTATTTATATTTTATTAAGAATTGTAGGATTACACGCTTCGGGACTTTGGTTTGAGAAGTTGGCAGCAACCACAATTTGGGCTTGGAATCGTCGTTCACGCTTCGGCCGGCCGCGCGCAGGATCGTCTCGCGACTCACGACTTGGGTCGTGACGACTCGAGTAGCGTGTGATTTTACATTGACAGAATTGGAGCCCCCACACTGCAGCGACCGCGACGCGAATCGGGATTATTGTACTTGGATAAGAATCCTGGAAATGAAGCTCTCAAATTCTTGTTTCGATATACTGTAGATGCTTGATCACGCCAAATTCACTGAATGGTATACTAAATTAATATACAGTAGTTCAGTTAATTATTGTAATCATCGGTATCCTTTGATTGCTGAAGGAGTCTTCTTTCGCATCCACTGTCACTGACTGTTTTGTTCAGCGCATTTTGCTGCCTCCATTCCGCCCCGTCACGAGCATCGTGGAGGATATATACCGCGGACGGGGGAATATGAACCCGATATACAAGGGGAATAACGGCTACCAAAGATCACAACCGGACTGAGTGAGTACAGAGAGGCAGGCTTTTGCGAGGATGAATCATTATAGTGGAGTGCGGTTCCCGCTTAATCATTGCTCACACCGGAGTCCATCTTCTCTTTGCATTCTCTCCTCTGAACTCGGCTGCGAGAATGATTTGCGGTTATACCACCCAGAGAAATAGTGTATAACTACGTTAGCCTCCAGAATTCATTTAAAAATATGTTGAAGACCGCCCCCAGTCCGGACCAGCGAAGCAATGAAACGGCATTCCATCGACCGTGGGAGTGTTACGTAGGACCGGTCATCCCAACCCCATCCCATTAAAACTGGTTATTTCGTACCCGACAGCGGAAGCTTTGATGAGATAATCAGTTCGTACATGAAGTGTTCCAAAATATTATACAGGGTGAGCCATTTATATTTGACACATTTATTTTTTTAATAATAAATCAGGACTGAAGAAAGTAAGGCAAGTTTTTATTATATCAAATTGAAGTACAAACGTGGGAAATTGTCACTATCACGGATCTACGTCTTAAAAATCACCTTCTTTAACTGCTGTCCTTCACGGTTGATACATTCCCCGCATCGAACTACAACTATATTGTTCATTACGGTCCTCAGTGTGTCTTCACCAATAGCAGCGATGGCTCGATTAATCCCGATTTTAAGTTCATCTCTATTTTTGGGGCGTGTCTCGTAAACTTTGCTCTTCAATAATCCCCAGAGAAAAAAATCCGATGCGGACGGGTCTGGGGATCGAGGTGGCCAGAAAACGGTGCTGAACCGAGAAATTATCCTTCACCCAATCTGTTTCCTTAAAATTTCCTTAACATAGACCCGTATCTCTATGGACGCTTCTTATAAATAAAATGGAATTGAAAAGTACTCTCATATACGGTAATGCTGATGGGATTACGCGTGAAAGTCTCTTATCTTGCGCTTCACTTCCTAAATTATAACTCTCGATGGCTCACTGAACTGCAAACGCCTCTTTTTATAGAACTATGAGAGACCAGTTTTTGGCATGAATTATACCATAAACCTTCTAAAACTTTATTTCATTCCACAACCTAATAATATCATTCGACTTTACTCACATAGAGAGCATATTGTTTACACACACACACACACACACACACACACACACACACACATATATATATATATATATATATATATATATATATATATATGAATAGAAACGACATAAGTGTTAAGGAACGTTTCTGCACACGAGGAGGAGAGATAACGAATAAATGAAAAATGAGGCGAACCGCCCGGAATCGAACCCAGGAGGGTTCGCCTCATTTTTCATTTATTCGTTATCTCCTCCTCGTGTGCAGAAACGTTCCTTAACACTTATGTCGTTTCTATCATTTATATACTGCGCGGTCATTGCAGTTATATGCATATATATATATATATATATATATATATATATACCACCTCGGTGGTGTAGTGGTTAGCGTCGCAGACTACGAATCCATCGGCCCCGAGTTCGAGACCCGACGGCAGCCGGCGCGCAGCAAAACCCAGCTGTTTATCCTTCCACACAATAAAGAAAGTGGTTGGTAGATAAATAGGTACCCTAGGTGGCCTAGTGGTTAAGACGCTGGGCTGCTGATGGGGCGTGATTCGGATTCCACGTTAAACTGTAGGTCTAAGGTGGAGTGAAAAGCGTGACCTTCGTCAAAATGAACAATTCGGGCGGAGGCTAACCAAAGGTTACCAAAGTATATATATTCTCTCTCTCTCTCTCTCTCTCTCTCTCTCTCTATTGAATCCAAGATCGATAGTAGGGAGATTATCTTTTCTCGAGGTCTTATATCGAAGCTGGGATTCTGAAATGCCAAGCATTCTTAATCATTTTTAAGTCGCGAAGTTGCTCATTTAGCTATGACGTCATAAGCGCTTTTTTTGTAAACAGCTGCATCCCTGATATTTTGAGTTTGGTGGTCTATTGGCTTTATCATGTCTGTGCTAGGTTGCATACTTAATTATTTTCTCATTCCCAGTCGTATTTTTATTTTTATTTATTTATTTATTTATTTATTTATTAATTATACTTTTGCCTTTCGTTTTCAAATTATTGTGGCCTTTATTCGAGTTTTTTGCTTATTTAAAATAATTTGTTTTTAAGCGCAAAGAAATTATTTAATTATCATGATTGTATATACTCGTGTGTGTATATATATATATATGCTACCTGCCTGGGAAGCTTGGTGGTTAAGACGCTGGGCTGCTGCTTGTTGGAAGGTCTTGAGGACTTTGTAATTTCTGACTTCCTTGGTGGTCGTGGTTCGGGTTCTATGTTAAGCTGTAGGTCTAAGGTGGGGCAACAAACTTGACTTTTGTCAAAATGGAAAATTCGGGTGGAAGCAAAATATATATATATATATATATATATATATATATATATATATATATATGTCATTCAGTGGTTTGTTCTCAGGAAACCTCATTCATTTCTAAAAAAAAAAAAATTCTAAACACTTTTAATTTTCATTTTCCAAATTTACTTAAGAGACGTTTCGGGACAACTTCTCACTATCAGTGTTTGGTTTTGGCAATTAAACTAATTTTACTTAATTTTAAGCTTATTTATTAATTAAATACACACAAATCTTTTGATGAATGTTACGCGACATTTATTTAAATTTGGTTATTAAGAGAGAATAATAAAATGTACAGTTGCGTAAATACTGAAATAATTTTGCGTTTATTTTAATGTCATGTAAATTTGGTGTTTTTAAAATTGTATTTACTAAGCGCGTTTGTGTTGAAAAAATTAATCTTTTTTTGTCTTCTTTTTTCTGACTGAAGTCTTTTCGGTAATGATTACTCGTATGACGATGAATAACCACTGAGTGGGTGTTTTTCATGAAGTATGCGTAATGATTCAAGTACGTGAAGGTGTGAAATAATGTTGTTTAATTCGTTATTTATACTGAAGGAAGTGTATGATAATGAGTGGTTGTTCGTAAGACAGTGGATAACCTTGTCTGATGGATGATGATTTGGTGGGTTTGGTTTCGCGTTACGTCAATTTGATCGAGATAAAATACCTTTACATTCATCGATTCGAGTTTGGCGCTGACGAGAAAAACTGCTCACACGAATACCTGATCAGCTCCTATATTTGAATAAATAAACAGTCGACGATATTAAAGCTTTCGGGAGATGTTCTTCGTGCGTTTAAATACGTTTTTTAATGTTCTGTTATTTGTAAAGACGAGCTGGAAGTTTATTTGGGGAAACGTGGCTATTTCTTTGGTTTAATTTTATGTTTATAGTCGTCATAATGAAATTTAATATATTGCTCTTTTAACTAATCAATTCACGACGTGCCAGCTCTGAAAAAGATAATATAATTTGCTATACAAGATTCAAGTCACTCATAAGTTAGTAGCTGAGGACCACGATGCGTGAGTTGAAATACGTTGTACGTTTCTTCATCACTTCGAGAATGATCTAACCTTCTGCGCGATGAGGATGGATTTCATCTTTCAGGCCGCGTAAACGGACCAAACTACGGAAGCTGAAGAAGGAATACCCTTCTGAAGTATGAGAACGTCAAAAGGCTCCTCGAAGCTTCATGTGTATATTGCGCCATTCCACGCAGCTGCTCAGGATTGTTGTCCCGTTCTTCTTCAAAGAGTCTAATGGTGCGACTGAAAATGTTAATGTTTGAAACATTCTTCGTACCAAAAACTGCACACAATTGCCAATTCAAAAGAATCAAATTTTCCACACGATGGAGCCTCTCCACTCTATGTCTGTGAGTTTCTCAACCGCACCTTTCCAGATGGATGAAAAACGTATGAGTTTGGTGTCTTGTTCACCTGATCTCATACTTCGTGACTTCTTTCTCCGCCACTACTTGAAAATGAAAGTATACGCAACTCAGACTAGGAATCTAAAGGACTTTGAAGAAAATATTCACTCCGCCATTAGTGGAATTGAGGACAAGGGTGTCTCTAATGTTACTTATGAGTCTATCAGCCGTTGAATCAAATGTGTTGAAAATGTGGGGAATCTGGTTGTCTGTTGTTAAAATATGCGAGTAAAATGGGATCAGGTTCTTGCAAACTAAAACACACAAATACAAAAAAAAAAAAAAATTCCTTGTTCTATCATGCAGATTACTAGATTTCCTTTCATGAGTAATAGTAAAAATAAAGTGTACAATGATTCAAGGAAGGATACTGTTTAGTCTATTTAAGCGGCGTCCTTAGGGGTCCCTACCAAACTTCAAACTTTTATTAAAAAATAATACAAGTGACAGTTTTACAATTTTTAGATATTTGAAATGACATTAATATATTCACAGTACTCTCCTGTGAATATGCTCTTGGAAGCATGGAGGCTTTTTAGACAAAATTAATGGCATTTACTTTATTTGTTACATAAAAATAGTGAAAGAGGCAAGTAATAATAATAGACAACAAAATATAATAATAATAACAATAATAATAATAATAATAATAATAATAAAAAATAAAATATAAAGTTTACAAAATGTTACATAATTTGAAATTAAATGATTTTTTGTATATTTAGTAGAAAATATTTCATAAAACAGTGAAAGTGGCAAGTAATAGTAGATACCCTATCAGTTGGGATCAAGGCAAAAGCGTACCTATACCAAGAGATAGAAGAATCTAAATTGATAGAGACCCTAATGACGTCTGCAAAAAAAGAAAAAAATGGACTAAATAGTATCCTTCCTTCAATTAGGTTTACTGTAAAAAATCAAAAAAATCCTCAGTTTTTCTTTCCTAATGTTTTGATTAAACGATCTAGGCTGAACATGGCGGTGAACAGCCGCCCCCTTTACTCTCTTCAGGAAAATTACTAAATCTAATCCATATATTAACTGGTTCTCCTGCCGTTCTAATTTTACTAAAAATTAACATGTTTCTGCGCGCTTAAAAATTTATAGCCTTCAGTTTCTAGATAATGAGATTAATTATAGCGAACATTCCTTTACTAAATTGGGTTATCCTGAAAATTTTATTGACAAATCTTTAAATATCACAAAAAAAACTTTATTTTATAGCGAACGACCTCACGAGGTTCGTAGGTTGAAAAATACTCTCATTTTTACATTTTACTAATCGGTCTTTCAATTGTCTTATTCCTGATGACGTTTCCATAGTTTCAAAACTTCCTTCTTCTATCAGAAATTTTCTTCGTAAAGGTCGCCTTCAACAAAACACAAAAAAGTTTCGTATTTATAAAATTCCTCGTAGAAATTGTAATACAAATAATATAGGAGAAATCAATGATTTCAAGAGAAGAATCTATCAACGTAAGTATAGTCTCAATACGGGTGATAGTAAGTAGTAATTCCACGTTGCATCAACATTTCTCTCAATGGATCCATATATATTAGTGACTCTGCTATTTTTGAACCCAAAATGAGAGAAAAGAAAACAAACTGAATCCTTTTTAATTTAAAATACTAATCATTTTAATAGAGGTGGCGGTTCCTTTAATCTTGATTTTCTTAGCACTCACTTTTTATCGAAAGAGAAATTGTTACTCTAGTCTGTATTTCCGTTTGAAAGAAAAACTTTGCGTTTTCAATAGTTTTAAACTTTTTAGAGTTTAATGTTTTATTAACTTTTTCATATTTATTTGCGGATATTTCTAGTACACACACACACACACACACACATATATATATATATATATATATATATATATATATATATATATATATATATATATATATATATACAGGGTGTTTGAAAACTTTCTGTACAAATTGTAATGGGGGATAGGCAACACCAAGACAAACCCTTTTCGTCTATAAGTGTATGTCCGCTGACGTCACCATTCGGTGCGAGAGGGCGCCGCTGCAATTGGCTAAAAGGTGAAGTGGGCTAGACTCGCGGTTGCCGCGGGCATTCTTAAATCGGACGTAGTACGCGTAACATGGAGCGCTTCACGACTGCTGAGATGGCTGACATGCATATGGTGTATGGGGCTGCCAATGGAAACGGAAGAGCTGCTGTGAGGTTGTACCGACAGCGCTTCCCAAACAGACGTGTGCCAAACCACCAAACGTTTGCGCATTTGCATCGGCGACTGCGAGAAACTGGAACATTCCATGCAAACATGCATGACACTGGTCGGGAGAGAAACGTGCGCACTCCTGACATGGAAGAAGAAATCCTACGGCGATTTGAGGACAATCCAAGCGCAAGCACGCGAGGTGTTGCACGTATCCTCGGTGTGAACCACGACCTGGTCTGGAGAGTGTTGCACGAGCAGCAGTTACATCCGTTTCATCGTAAGAGAGTCCAGGCATTACAACCTCGGGATTACCCTCTTCGTGTGGAATTCGCACGCTGGTTTCTGCAGCACACAGCGGTGCAGCCTAATTTTCCGGCTTATGTGCTGTTCTCAGATGAGGCCTGTTTCACACGTGAGGGTGTGTTTAACATGCACAATTCTCACGTGTAGGCGCACGCAAATCCACATGCTACACGGGTTTGTAATGCCTGGACTCTCTGACGATGAAACGGATGTAACTGCTGCTCGTGCAACACTCTCCAGACCAGGTCGTGGTTCACACCGAGGATACGTGCAACACCTCGCGTGCTTGCGCTTGGATTGTCCTCAAATCGCCGTAGGATTTCTTCTTCCATGTCAGGAGTGCGCACGTTTCTCTCCCGACCAGTGTCATGCATGTTTGCATGGAATGTTCCAGTTTCTCGCAGTCGCCGATGCAAATGCGCAAACGTTTGGTGGTTTGGCACACGTCTGTTTGGGAAGCGCTGTCGGTACAACCTCACAGCAGCTCTTCCGTTTCCATTGGCAGCCCCATACACCATATGCATGTCAGCCATCTCAGCAGTCGTGAAGCGCTCCATGTTACGCGTACTACGTCCGATTTAAGAATGCCCGCGGCAAGCGCGAGTCTAGCCCACTTCACCTTTTAGCCAATTGCAGCGGCGCCCTCTCGCGCCGAATGGTGACGTCAGCGGATATACACTTATAGACGAAAAGGGTTTGTCTTGGTGTTGCCTATCCCCCATTACAATTTGTACAGAAAGTTTTCAAACACCCTGTATATATATATATATATATATATATATATATATATATATATATATATATATATATTATATATGTCGGGGGTGTCGGGGGAGGATGAAATTGCAAAACTGGAAAAACTACTATTCTAACATTCTTAACAGTGTGAGTAGGGATAATCTTAAGATACATTGCAGCGGAACGATTGTGGGAGGGACAAGGAAGAATATTTTGATATCATTTTCTGAAATAAAGAGGTTAATTAAAGAGTTAAAGACTGGTTCTGCGTCAGGGGTAGATGACTTATCGAATGAACACTTAAAATATGCAAATGACGTAGTATGTCTGCGTATATCATTGCTCCTATCAGCCATGCTTGCTCATAGCTATATCCCTGCAGAGTTCATGAGGGTATATATCTTGCCCCTGGTCAAAAATAAATACGGAGACATTCTGTCCAGCAATAATTACAGGCCTATTGCTGTCGCTTCCTGCTTCTCGAAACTACTAGAAAAACTCTTGTTACTCCGATTAAATGATTTCCTATGGACATCTCCTAATCAGTTTGGCTTTAAAAGGTCCCACTCAACTGGCCTGTGTAATCTATGCACTTAAAGAAACAATATCTAAATACATTGACAGTAACTCAACTATTTATAGCTGTTTCGTAGATATAAGTAAGGCATATGATGGGTGAACCACAATATTTTATTTGCAAAACTAGAAGACAGGAAGGTTCCCATGTACATATTAAATTTATTGAAATTTTGGTATTCCCACCAATCTTTCACTGTTAGGTGGGGCAATGTACTATCCGAGTGTTTTGGCTCCTCTTGCAGGGTGAGACAAGGCTCGTTGCTCTCCCCTATGCTGTTTAATGTGTATATTGACGGATTAATTGCGTCACTTAATGAGGCAACAGTGGGATGTTGTATAGATAACACAAGGATAAATAACTTAGTTAATGCCGATGACATGGTGTTAATAAGTCCCTCTGTTAAAGGTCTGGATCGGCTACTAAAAGTCTGCGAAGTGTATTCGCAGAAACATGATATTCTTTTTAATGTTACAAAAACTAAGGCCATGCAATTTCATCCTAAAAGCTGTAATCAGCCAGCTGATATAAGGTTTAAAATGAATGGTGAAGTAATTGAGGAAGTACGAGAGTTTAAGTATTTGGGTCAAACTATTACCAGCTCCTTGAGTGATGACTTGGATATAAGAAAACAATCTCGAAGCCTGTGTGCTAAAGCGAATATGACCATAAGGAACTTTCGATTCTGTACAAGTGAAGCTAAGGACACTCTCTTTCGTACTTTCTGCAGTAATATATACGGACAGCAACTCTGGGTGAATTATAAAAAAGGTTCTGGCAGAACCTTAAATTTGCTGTACAACAGGTCTTTCAGACTCTTACATAAATTACCCCCGAGATGCTCAGCTTCACAAATGTTTGCTACCCGCAATGTCCCGAGCTTCCCGGAGGTAACAAGACGTGCTCAATACAGTTGAATGCAAAGAATTAAAAAATCAACCAACTCGATCATCCAAGCTATCCATGAGTCCTGCCATTTATCCTCTAAGCTACGGACTTCTTGGTACGAAAACGTCTGTCTGTAGCTCCACTTAATTTCGACATTATAGTATTATCTCTGATCAATTGTATATATTTCTATCCTTAGTATATGAACTGTCATTGTATTAATAATATTTGTCATATGGACTATACTCTGCCAATAAATCTTTTAATTTTCATTTCATTTTCATATATATATATATATATATATATATATATATATATAGAGAGAGAGAGAGAGAGAGAGAGAGAGAGAGAGAGAGAGAGGAGAGAGAGAGAGAGAGAGAGGAGAGAGAGAGAGAGAGAGAGAGAGAGAGAGAGAGAGAGAGAGTCATGTTCAAATTTTGGAAACCACTAATATTGATCCATAAATGCTCCGCATTCTATTTCACATCTAGAATTTGTCAACAAATATTACTAAACAGCATAATTTTACTTGTCCACGTTACACATGCGTAATATAAACAGTTGCCGACAAGGTTATCGGTTGACTGTCTGAACGCATTCTTATAGCTGCATCAATTAGTTATGTTATCGTTTGTTCTTTTCATTGAAAATCGATTTTAGGTATCGGCTTTTTCATTCTTTTCTTAACTACAGTAGAGTAGTTTTGTTTATAGAATGTTTCCAATATAATAGTGGTATGTAATGTATTTTATAAACATTCCTAGTTTTGTACATCATGCATCGAAATAAAGAGTGCTTTGAACTCTTTTACGGGTGAATTCAACTGATTTTTTTCACATTCAATGGCTCCAATAGGCAGATACCAGAAGATATTCGCATAAAGATCATGACTACGAGAAGAAAGACATACTATTAGAAAAAATGCTAGAAAACTGGACATTTCTGCAAAAGGGGTGTAGGGCACTATCACACGCCATCTTGAAACCGCGTCAACTAAAGACAAACAACGAAAGGAAGGCCAAGAAAAGTTACTTGAAGGTTACATTCCTAAGACAAAGAACACAATCGAATCGTAGTTTACATCAGGATTTTAATTCCTCACAGGGCACTAACGTTTCGGCCGTAACAATAAGACGTCGATTGCAGGAGGCAAGGTTGCACGGAAGAGTTGCTGCCAAGAAGCCGTACCTGAGCCCAGGAAACAAGTCTAGGAGGGTAAAATATGCAGAGGATTATGTCCACTGGACGTCGACTGATTGGGCGAAGGTTCTGTGGACAGATGAGTCATAATTTGAAATCTTTGGGTCTAAAAGAAGAGCGTGTATATGACGGCGACAGGATGAGATATAATATGTACTTACAACCAATAGTAAAGCATGGTAGTAATAGTAAAATAATAGTAAAGTTTTTCGTAAAGTAATAGTAAAGTAAAAATAAAGACAACCAATAGTAAAGATCTATCAATGTTTGAAATCCATGAATTTATCTGGAGTTTGTTTCCTTGTGAAAATCGATAGTACTCTAACTGCATGCTGTGCCAGATGGAAAATATATGATTGCACAAGAGTTAATTTTTCAACAAGATAACGATCCCAAACACACGGCACGGATCATAGAAACATTTGACGGGGAAGGAGGACGCTTGAAAATTAAAAATTATGGAATGGCCACCACAAAGCTCCGACATAAATGCAATTGAGGCTATTTTTTTAATGCAGGAAGGAAGGGCTAAGGGCCACTGCCCGCAGAAATGCCACTCCAGGCTAGCTCAAAAGGGATTAAGAGAGAAAGCTATCACGCAGAAATAGAAGTAAAGCTCCTCTTCTCTTTGCGTGGGCCACTGCCGGCAAAGTGATGAAATGCTACTACAAGAAAGGGGATGAAACAGGAATTGGAAACAGAAATCAGATCTTCCCCACATGCCTGCAATCATCACGTTCACCCAGTTATCCAAAAGAAAGAAGAGAAAAAATAGTGATAGCAGAAACGCTGCTCCACCTCACCCAATTCATGCCATGCATTTTTTAAAGTTTTTTGTTCATTAGGAAGAATTAGGAAAAAAAAAATGATATTTTTACAAAATACTTATCTACTCTGTTCTTAGACATGTTAACGAAGCAGGCAAGTGTGTGAATATGTTCTCGGTAATTGAATGTGTCGTGTGTATATATCTGCCGACACTTTTAATGTCGCCGTTTCAACTTGGGTCTTCCGCCGTGAAAGGTGGTTATGCGGCAAGTGATAGTGAGTCGCTCATAATTCGCGGTGTTCTGCCACCACGAGAGTAGAGAAAAAAATCTCTTTCCAGCGAAGAATATCAGGGGGAGGTCCTTGTATATGTCCCTGTGTACTTGTCCTTTATAGAAAATGAGTTTTTCGTGGGTGATCACTAGGGTGGATCGATTTTACATTTTTTTCGATTTCCATATTCTAATAGAGACAAAAACTTGCGCATGCATGAGAAAATAGCCTCTGCAAAATCTTAGCTTAATAGGTAATCATCTTCTGCCCCCGGCAGAGCGATGAAAATCATATTTTAGTAGTCAAAAACGTATTTTTCTTATAATTTTTAAAATATTTCAATATGCATCAAAATTATTCCTAATAACTATAAAGTCGATGAAAAAGACCTCATATGATCGTTTTTCCAAGCGCGTTGTCCTACGTTAATATCTTTTGCCCCCGGCAACAACGTCAAATGTTGAAAAAATAGGTAATTTATATACATATTTTCAGATCGGCTCTTTGTCTTAAATAATGCATTTATATATTTCCCATAGCATTTATATCGTTGCTTAGGCATGAAATAACACACACGCATAATTTTGATGCATATTGAAATATTTTAAAAATTATAAGAAAAATACGTTTTTGACTACTAAAATATAATTTTCATCGCTCTGCCGGGGGCAGAAGATGATTACCTATTAAGCTAAGATTTTGCAGAGGCTATTTTCTCATGCATGCGCAAGTTTTTGTCTCTATTAGAATATGGAAATCGAAAAATATGTAAAATCGATCCACCCTAGTGATCACCCGCTGTTGCTACGGCAAATTCACGAATTTCCCACTTGGGGGTATTTATGAAGCAAGTGATTAAAAAATGTGTTGCTCAGTGGTTGCCTATGCTATGTGGGACACAATGCAACCAGAGAGAGGGATTGAAGACAGTCAGTAAGAGGCGGGTAGTTGATGGAACGAAAAGCCTTTGATTCCAAGTGATTAAAAAATGTGTTGCTCAGTGGTTGCCTATGCTATGTGGGACACAATGCAACCAGAGAGAGGGATTGAAGACAGTCAGTAAGAGGCGGGTAGTTGATGGAACGAAAAGCCTTTGATTCCACACGGTCAAGTAAAGCTGTGTGGATTGAGCCACCCGACACATGAGAGGCGTACACCATACAAGGGGGTTGGGCAAGATCCATGTACAAAGACAGCAACTGAGTGGGGATGAAGAAACTGCGGAGCCGATACAGCACACCTAACCTCTTAGAAGCTGTTTTGGAAAGAGAGTATATGTGATCTTTCCAGGAAAGATCACGAGAAAAGAAAACGCCAAGAATGTTAAGAGAAGAGGAAGGATTGAGTTGTGTATTGTTGAAGATACAGGGATAGTCGTGAGGAAGATTGTGACGAGTAGACAGATGAAGGAACTGGTTTTTTGAGGCATTAAAAGCCACAAGGCTTTCTCTGCTCCAACCAGAGATAATAAAAAGATCAGAGGTCAGGTGCAGCATGGCCGTCTCAGCGAAACATGGAATAACTGTTGAAACCTTAAGTGAAGAGTGGAATCATCGGCATAGGAGTGAAGAAGACAGAAAGTGCAACTAAAAGATCATTGATAAATAAAAGGAAGAGAGTGGGTGACAGTACAGAGCCCTGAGAAACATCACTATTAATAGCTTTAGAAGAAGAACAGTGGCCATCTACAACCGCAGCTATAGATCGGCCAGAAAGGCAATCAGAGATGAAGGAACAAATAGAAGGATAGAAACCGAAGGAGGGCAGTTTGGAAATCAAGGAGTTGTGCCAGAATGATAGCGAACTTCCAGCAGGAAGGAAAAGTACCAAATGAAAGACCAAGACGAAAGAGTTTGCATAGGCAGGGTGTCAACACAGAAGCACAATTCTTGAGAACAGCAGGAGGGACACCATGAAGGCCGTACGCCCTACAAGAACTGAGCCCAGATAGAGCAGAAAAAACATAGAGAAAAGAAAAGAGCAGAAAAGATAGAGGAACATTACCAGAATCGTCCATTAGTTGAGGTGGAGGCGAAAGTCTGAGTGAAGAGTTCGGCTTTATCAGGAGAAGAAACGGCAGCTGAGCCGTCAGAATGGAAAAGAAGAGGGAAAGAAGAAGTAAAGTTGTTGGAGAGGTTCTTAGCTAGGTACCACAAAGAGCGAGAAGAATGAGAATTGGATTGGTTTCCACATTTTTGTCTGATGAAGGAATTTTTGGCGAGTCGAAGAGCAGATTTTCCGCGATTCCGGACCGAAATATAAGCTGAGTGAGAGTCAAGAGTTGGATGGCGACGGTACCTTCTGAAAACCTCCTTTCTGTTGTATATAGCATTAGAACAAGCAAAGTTAATCCAAAGATATTTTCTGCATTATTAGTAGGAAAAGAATACAAAATTTACGCCTCCACGCCCAAGAGAATCACTTCCCTGATGCGTTCAGCGCACTCGGAGGGAACACAGTAATCATTCAATGGGAAATCATGGATCTAGGATCCTGTCCCAAAGCTGGATCCTATCTAATTGACAGATAGCTGGTGAGGGAAGCTATATTTTGGGGCCTCTTTGCGAGTGACCCGTTGCCCACATTGGGTTAACATCATGAAGAGGAAAAAACTATAGTGTTTGTCATTTACCATTACTGTACTTATTCGGACTAGAATGAATTTAATTTTCACAGAAGAGTTCCTTGTTCCATGCACGGTTTGTGCGTAACACACACACACACACACACACATTATATATATATATATATATATATATATATATATATATATATATATATACACAGGGTGTCCCGTAAGTCTGGAACCATAGGGCAAAATGATAAAAACGCCGAAGAGACTTTTGGGGACTGTTTGTGAAATGAGCGAGGATGGTAGGGGCTGTGTCATCGTCGGTGGATGTCCTCGGAGGTCCACTGCGTGGTTTATCTCCTATGGATCCCATTTCCCTGAACTTTGCTACAAGTTTGCCGACACAGCTGTGTGTTATCGGCGCGCAGTCCGGATGCAATCTGTTAAATTCCTCAGCGACCTCCCTCTGACTCCGATTTCCTACGAGCAGAATTACTTGGATGCGTTCTTCCTTACTCAAAGACATCATGGACACTTGCATAAACGGAAAAACATGAATTACTTATTTTACCTTATGGTTCCAGACTTATGGGACACCCTGTATATATATATATATATATATATATATTATATATATATATATATATTAGTGATGTAGGTCACATCCGCATCCGCGGACATCCGCATATTTTCTCGCATCCGCATCCGCACTTTGGACTGCGGATGTCGTCCGTTGAGATAAAACGTCATTAATAAGCGGAAATTATCAAATTCTACTATATTAATAGAACTAGTTCATTGTGCGCAAAAGTGATGCAAGCGACAAGACGAGAGGCTGTTCTTGTATGAAGTTACTCTCTTGCAACCTACTTAGATCCACGTTACAAAGCTAAGTTATTTTCACCTAGTACATTAGAACGAGTTAAATCATCACTTGGCAAAGCAGTTGAAGAGCTTCAATCTCTTGAATCTGTCGCTTCGCCACCCACCAAAAGAATAAAAGTTTCAGTGACAGAACCAACACCTTCAACAAGCAAATCTATCACAGAATCTGTCTCTCAGTTTCTTGAGTCAAGCAGCAATGACGAGACCTACGCGATGTCAAAAGATGTAGTAAAAATGATCGAGAGCTATCACCAAGAAAAACGCCTGGCTGCATGTGACAATCCTATTAGTTGGTGGAAAAATACGCAGAATATCTATCCATACTTGAGTAAACTTGCAAGGAAACATTTAGCCTGTCCTCCAACAAACGTACCAAGCGAGAGATTATTTAGCAGTGCTGGATTAATATATGATGAAAAGAGAAACAGACTGGCAGCAGAAAAGGCAGAAAAATTAATGTTCCTTAAGCATAACCTTCCTATAATTAAGTTTGAACATTAAACGATGAACATCTTAGTTTACTTTATTTTAATTACTCATTTATAAATATGCCTAATAAAACTTTAAACTTAATATAAATAGTTATCAAGCTAATTAAAGATCTCTTTCTATAAGGGTGAAGGTTGGGGAAAGAGGTCGGTGGGGTGCATTTGAGTTGGGTTCACGTCCCGCATCCTGGTAACACAATTATGGTTTCTAATTGTGGCTGAAACTCAACAAAATATAACGAATTTATTTGCAGACGAATTCACTGATTGATTTCTATATTAGTTAGATGCTTGATATTATTTTATATGTTAGTAGTATAGCCGCAAAAGGGGAGAGTGCAAGAATGTTGCAGGTTATTATGTAATGTTGCAAAGGGGGGGGGGTGGTGCAAAGGGGGGTGGGGGAAACTTGGAGGCGGCGTTATCCCCCAAGAGAAAGAAGGAGGAGAGAAAGGAGGAGAGGTGTTCACCTGGCAGGAGCCAAGTGCACATTAAGACTTCAGCCGAGTAGGCGTTGTTTTATAGGCTCCTAATCAGCCAGTTGGCGTAAATGGCTTGAGTTGCCAGATACCGCGATACCATTGTATACAATATTATAGACTCCTAATCAGCCAGTTGGCTGTAAATGGCTTGAGTTGCCAGATACCTCTTTTTAGCAGTATTATTGTATACATTATTATTATATACGCCTAATCAGCCAGTTGGCTGTAAATGGCTTGAGTTGCCAGATACCCTTTTTAGCAGTATTATTGTATACATTATTATACACTATTATAGACTCCTAATCAGCCAGTTGGCTTAGAAGGCTTAAATATTGCCAGATACCGCAATACCGTTGTATGCATTATTATATTTGAATACCGGTAGTAGAAGGCATAACAATTAAGTAAAACAACATTGCATCATTCTGTTTATTATAAATATATAGAAAATAAATATACATTTGAGGAATATGCATATAACAGTACAGGAAATATATACACACAATTATGGATATATATAAAATAAAATATACATTTCAAATAAATATACACTTCAATAGAAATATGTACATAACAGTACAGGAGAAATATCACGCAAAATATATATATATAAACACAAATCAATAGAAATATGCGTATAATCAGTACAGGAGAAATGTCAAGCAAAATATAAATACAATTCACTTTTTTTTCAAAATACTAAACTCGGTCTTAATCGAGTTTACAATTACATCATTATTGCTCTGCATTACGCAGTATATGCGGCTTAATAATATTTCACCGCTTAAAGTATAGGGAAACCTGTATTCGATATGAAGGGCTTTCATATCGTTCAGTACTATTTTTGTTCCCACTTTACAACCGGTTGGTAAGTCATCTTTAAATACGTCTAGAATACAATCAAAAGCACGCACAAAGAGTTCATCGTTAGCTACATTATTAAACACAAGTTTATAAACACGCTTTTCCAATCGAGGGTTTATTTCTACCGACTCGAGCTTTTCAATCGTGAACTCACTCAACATAGCGGCAATTGAAATAATCTTCTAAATCGTTACGACAACTGCGCGTTATATAAAGAAATAGTTCTTCAGGGTGAACGGTGTAGGTGAGCTCAGCCTTGTACCGATCAATTGCTTTGTACCAAAGTTCATGGTATTTCAAAGAGTCTAAACTTTTTAAATAAACGTCCAGCTCTAGACCATTCTCACCAGCCTACACTCGGTAAACCCATCGAGCAGAGCGGTGTAGGCGTATTCAAGTACTGTATCAAAATAAAGCATGTCCGTAACACGCGCGTCTAATATAGGTTTCAGTTACGGAATCCGACGATTTCAAACATTCTGTCGAGGATGAAACGGTTTCGCGTAGGAATAAGAGCGTTATTATCAGAAGCATTCTTCCACATCAGCCGTATATCAATGCACGGCCGATCGTTATTTATACACAACGTACATACAACGGCGTATGAGGGTGCGTCACTAATCTGCTCTCTTCTTGTACCTACGTTAGCAGGTATTTTATAACGATCTTCACTCCACTTCTCAACTATCACAAAGATTCTATTCATCTCCTCGATACTTAAATAAACCCGTTTGTTTGTCGGTCTACATTCCGTTTCCAGTACATAGCTAATGGTACCGGAATTACGCCTGAACACGCGCAACGATTTCGTCACGGACACATCGTACGAGGCGTTGAGAATGCTGCTCAAAGGAAGTTCCATCGTATTCGAGGAGCGCACGTCCACTCGGCTCAAGCTCTGAGATAACTATGAGCCGTGTGAGGCACGCAGGTAGGCAGGAATGGTTCGACGGGCGGCTGACTCGATGATACGTGAATGGGCTTGTTCCGCGAGTCGAATTGTTGTACCGGTACAAGAATATCACTACCAGCCTACGCACCAGACAGTTTGGATAAGAACTAGGAACATTTTATGTTTTACTAAACATCTCCACACTCCGGCGCACTATTTGAGAGGAACATATGTTCATATTTTTCCTTTCTGCCCATCAAACGATACTCGTCTCTAAACTCTGTTAAAAATTCACGCAGGGCACTAGCCACAACCTCACTACGAACCTCATCATGATATACGTTAATATAGTGATAAAAATACTTAAGATTGTCCATGATCACGAGATTCACATTTCAGTCGTAGGGTATGAGTAATCGACATGGTGTAGCATGACGTAATACCGCTTGTCACACCACCCATCAGCAAGACTCATTATCCATACCTGCTGCTTCTCTTCTGCACGCGTTGTTTCTTTTACTTCACGGTGTATGTGAGACTTTATAAAGTTTAGCTCTGCAGTATACTTCAGCACATCGTCTGTGCAACGAAAGCCTTCAACGGTCTCACCAGAACATCCGTAGAGTATTTGTACATCTTGGAACTTCGCACAATCCAATGTGTTTTTAAAAGAGGCATAGGAGGGATGAATAGGAAGTTTTTCGGTATCCACCACATCCTGGCACTTTACTGAATACCATTTCGTAAACGTTGTACAAGCAATATTAAAGGTAGCCATTTGAATACACGTCTGATCTGAATACACGTCTGATCTCTCGGGCTTACTGCGGTCGACTGACCACGCAGGGATTCCCAGATAGTAGCATGACTCACGGTCTTACAGTGGGCGGAGCTTAGAACTTTCACCTACACACACACACACACACACACACACACACACACACACACACACAAAGGAGAAAGTGAAACGCTATTTGAAACATGATTTATTTAATAAACGAGATATTCAAGTTATATATATTTACAAATACGATTTAATAAACGAGATATTCAAGTTATATATATATATATATATATTTACAAATAGATACGATTATATACAAGACGTGTGAGTTAGAAGCATCATTGGTATCCAAAGGGTACGGTATCATAGGTACCAGGTAACTGGTAACGTTTCCTATAGGTGTTACGGCACACCATCGTACCCCTAAGTTCCTTCACGCCCCCCAGCTTCTGCGCCCGAAAATTGTGGGTGCCTACAATTAGTTGGGGAGGTTGTTCATCATCGTCCAAACATACTAGATCCTTCAACGACTCAAAGTTAACAACCTCCCGATTCGCATGGTTGAGCGTAATACCCTTTGCCTTCACGATATATTTCATTTCCTCCCCCACCCTGACCCGTACCCCATAAGTCTTAGGTCCTGTTGAGGCAAAAGAGTCGGCGTATGCGTTGTCCCCATACTCATCCTTGATCTCATCAGTGAGCTCGCCGAGGAACTCCCCAATAGTGGGCATGTATTCACCCTCCCTCTCTGTGAATATCACGCTATCTGTATCGGCATACAATACTCTCCGCCCAAGAGAATGCAATAGACCCCAAAGTTTTATACGGGCGTAGGCTGTTGTGAAGCTGGCCACAGGTATGTTTGTAACCCTTGAGGTATCTGTGGCAAATTCAGTGTTGTTGTACTTTATTACGTAAGTATTACCTACATTTACGATCTCCATGACCTCTTTATCGGGGGCATTGGCATAATCCCAGACATCGCTATAACTTTGTGCCAAATGAATGCTCCCTCTGCCGGTATTCTGCGCAAATTTTCCCCATAGACTGTTTAGACACAACTTTGCACTAAAGCGCTTGCCAGGATTCTTTACAATTTGGACACGATCAAGTTGTATACCTTCGCGGTCGCGGTAACGTTGAATATAGGCAGACTTTTCATCTTCGGTATCAACTCCTCGCGGATACCCTGATGCCTCAACCTTATCCTTCAAAAAGGTGTTTATATATGGTGTGAAAAGGTTGGGTAGCTTCTGAAACCTCCACACCTCATGTATCTTCAGTATTCTATAACCATGGCGCACGGCTAGGGCCAACTCAGGACTTGTATATACGCCTCTGATCTTACGCTGGTGGGGTATATGGTTACATTCGCCGTTATCCTCTTCCGCGCACTTCACGCACAGGGGAAACATGAGCTTGTCGTCGATAACGACAGGTAAGATCGGCATCCATAAATTGCGTGGGGGGAGTACGTCTACGAAAGAGAGCCCAAAGTAACGATCATTCAAATTTTTTGAAAATTCATTGATGGAGGTAGGCTAGGTCCCACCAGTTTCTCAGGAGCGCCCACGGGGTACGGATTGCTCTTCATCACGTATGGGTATAAAGAACAGAAATCGTAGTAATGGAGCTTCACGCCCTCCGTAGGTGGGAAGTATAGTCTGAAAGGATTTGTACGTCCTCCAAACAAGCTATCACCACATTTGAGAGGATCCAGCACCATTGAACGCTTGATCGCTTTTATTTCCTCACGGTACACCTCGTCTGTCTCCATCCGTGCATCATATTCATGCTCCCACAAGACTTTGTGAGTGAACTGTCACCGTCACGCAGAGCTGGGCACTTGCGTTTTTTTGCGGTACTGCGGTACTACTACCGCACTACCAAACCGGTACCGCATAACGCAGTACCGCAAAGGATCGCTGAAAGTACAGCAGTACCGCTACCGCATTCAAATTTCACGCGGTACTTTCCGCGGTACCGACCAACACGGTAGTACCGCAGTACCGCAGTACCGCAAAAAAAAACGCAAGTGCCCAGCTCTGACTTCAACTTCAACTGTGATCCTATAAGTTGATCGCGGGTGCGGGTCGATGCAAGACAGTCGGCAGGAGACCTACCGTTGATATCTCCGGTGACTCCGCACTCAGGACGGGGGCATCCATGCCACCAGCAACCGTTAAAGGAGTACACAATCTTCACACCAGTGACACGGTTTTCACTTAACCCATCAACCCAAAAAACACGTCCATTAATCTTAATGGGTACTTCACCCGTGTTGCGGGCGTGCTTTATGTATACACCTGTCTGTTGCTGTAGGTGTATGAGCCAGTAAATAGCCTTGTGCCCGTAACTGCGGGGATTGTTTCGGTGAATAATGGCTAAGGTGTCTTTCGGCATGAAGTTATTCTTGAACACCGTAAAACATAATGATGCGATGGTGGTTGCGACTTGCAGTGGATCGCATTTGAAACGGGCTATGTACATACTTCTAAAGGCCTGGAAACATACTCTAAGCACGCGCACATCATTCACGCAATAACGCTCACATTCATCAGCTATATTATAAGGGTTACTTTCATTAAAACTGTCGTAGTATCGATCAAAGTCTTCACGTTCATCCATACAGTCAAAATAATGTTTGGGGGGTGGTGGGCCTACGTAGTTTAAAGTCTCGCTGGTGAGGAAAGTGTATGGGAAGTATCCTTTGGAAACTTCAGCTGCTACTCCCATCACCTTGGATAGCTTTGCTAATTTACAAGGTGTGAATAATAAAGTATCTTTAAATTGTACATTGCCTCTTATCTGCATCTGTATTAATTTGCTGCCTCTTTTCAATGGATCACCTGTAAATATCTCAGGATTCGTGTTCAAGCAACTCCTTATAAAGGAACTGCGTGTCAAACTTTGCCCCGTTATGGGCGAGAATATACACAGTCATTTTTTTGAACTTGTCGGCTAACTTGACAATATAGGACACAAATAGTTTCACAGGACTATCGCTGACATTCGTTTTAAAAACGTTTGTCCGTTTACCACATTTGGGGCACTCGTCACATTCGATATCCATACACTCATCACAGATAGTCTGGCTCACAAGTAAATGTGGAATTACCTCTTTGGTTTCAGCGTTCGTATATGTTTCTATATCGTAGTATACAGTTATACAAGGGTTATTTTTAGGCTTAGCATCTTTCATATAACATACATGCTTTACTCCATCCGCCTTATATTCCTCCTGGCATGTAGGACAGTGAATTACGTCACACTTGTGCTTAAATTTTCCCCAATTATCCATTGTGTGAAACATACCACATTCACAGATTCTCATTTTCCTGCACGTGCCAATTGATTTATGGAAATCAAAACAGCTATTATTGAAAAATGTGCGTCTACACACATCACAGTCTCTCTTCTCAGCTTCAACTACACGGCTTTCACATTTGTGCTTTTACACTGCTCACATACCATGTGACATTCTTTACAATGTCTCACTATATCATCCGCAAACTCGAGGCATCCCTTACACAAATCATGATGTCTCCCATATTTTCGACTTTTGTCATAACTCGCGTAAAGCCACCTTATATTACGGATGGGGAGATACGTTGTCCCTGACAATCCTAAAATAAGTAGGGGCCTTGTACGATCTCTCACACAGCTTTTAAAAACATACACAGTCCTACGACGATCATCCAACCCAAACACAACTATGCGGACATTCATTTCCTGCTCTACCCTTCTCAGCTCTTCAGGACCCATATTACAGTCAAATTCAAGTTCACAGTCTACAGCTAGTTTACGGGCACGCTCCACGACTGTAGGCAACCAAATTTTTTGAGTTCGTGTATTTTGTACAGTAAACATACGTGCTAAGAGTACTGCTATAAAGCCGCAACCACGATCGACGTTTATATGCCGTCTATAAATAGCTTGAGAATTGAAGTTAAGAGTATACGGTATGGCACTATGACCCGCAACACGGTATACATGGTCAATATTTACCGTGAAGTTGTCCATATTGAAGGCTATACTACTTTGGGCGGCTTGCATTATACGCCCTAATATATATTCTACATCTTCAGCCGCCAAACGTCTAAATGGCACTATCACCCAATAATCGTCTACATCACCGTCATCTGACCCGAATCCAAAGGACAGACTCGTCCTGACTTCACGCTCGTCACGATTCTGAAGAGCAAACTCTATAATATGCTCTACAACCCGGCGTAGTCCGCGCTCAATTCCACTGCTATACATGACTCTAGGGTCGACCCTGACTCTATACCGATTTCTAGTCAAGGCTGGGGTGGGGGCTGCGGATCGCACCAATTCCAACGTTATACCATCCTCAACAGAACGGGGGGCGGCGGATGAATTAGTTGATATATTAGCGGAAGGTGCTGCTGATGGGGGCCCTGTTGCGTAGGAGGTTGATGGTTGGGGCTCTATTATTATAGACTTAACAGAACGGGGGGCGGCGGATGAATAAGGGGATATATTAGGTGCTGCTGGGGGTGTTGTTGCGTAAGAGGTTGAGGGTTGGGGATCTATTACCGCTGCAACAGACGCGTATTTCGGTCGCTTTATACCTGACGTGGGTATCTCATACCTCCGCTTTGGACGTGTTACCGGTATCGCTGTTGAGGGTTCAGGGGAGGAGATCACAACTACACTGTCGTCGAGGTCATCCGTAATGATGGGCTGCTCTACCTCATCGTCATTCACGGTTCTGTGGGAGAAGAAATATAAGGATCAGCACTCAAAATTTGTAATATTTTGTAAATGACTCACTTAGGAGTGTGACGTGTTAGAAATGGACTCTGTAGAAAAATTCAGATTCACGAGCCCATCCACATGTATTATATCTGGACCTACAGGATGTGGTAAAACTGTGTTTATGCTTAAAATCATTAAAGAAAAGGGGGAGATGTTCTCGAAATTTGTGCATAAAGTTATATGGTGCTATTCGACGTATCAATCAGTGTTCAACGAGTACCAAGATGATATTTTGTTCCACAAAGGCGTGTATGACGTTAATTCGTTAAAGGGAAATGAACATACAATCGTTGTAATTGACGATCTCATGTTGGAGATGGATAAAACGTTTGCCGAGACATTTACAGTATTCTCCCACCATCTTAACATAAGCGTGTTCTTCATGAATCAGAATCTATTTTTCAAAAATAGATACATGCGCGATGTGTCGTTAAATACGCAATATCTAGTCTTATTCGCGCAACGTAGAGATGTATCACAAATTGGGGTATTAGCCAATCAAATGTTCCCGAATCAGCGTAAGGAGTTTTTGGAAGTTTATAAAGAAGCTAAAAGCACGCGTTACGGATATTTGCTTTGCGACCTTCATCCGCGAAACACGTTTAGAGTGCTTCTGCGAACGAATATATTTCCAAACGAGCCTGAAACGGTGTATATTCCAGAATGACAAAGAGACTAAAGAAATACCGTGAATTAATAAAAATCTATCATCGACTGCCCCGGGCAATGCAGCAGATGTTTATTAAAAATATCGATGCCGACTTTTTAAAATGCATCTGTGAAATCTGTCTTAACGTTATAAATTGCAATGTATCAATGAAAACCCATCAGAAGGCTCGCCTACGCCGCTACAAGAACATAATACGTGCACTCGCTCGTAAAAGCCAACCTGTAGCGAAGAAAAAACGAATTATTGTACAAACAGGAGGGTCATTTCTCCCCATCTTATTTTCAGTTTTGGGTCCTTTACTGACTAGATTAATATAATGAAGAAAGTGGTAGTGATTCCCCACGAGGTGTACGCCTCACTGCTAAGGAATCCAGACACGTATCTAGATCCCCGTAAAGCAGACTTAAAAAATGGAAAGCGAATTGTTAACCCTATTAAACAGTGAAAAAACACCTGATGAGAAAAGAATCTATACCAAGAAGCTCTGCAGAAATTTCTTCACGAGTACGAAAATTATAAGAGCCCTACAGAGATTCCTGTGGTTATTAGGCACAGCACGGGGGGACGATGGCGACATAGGACCTGTACCCGACGACACAGCTGACCAACCAAAAGATTAGCCACACAATCGAACATGTATTAAAAAATACCCTCCCACTTACATTGAGGAGTAAAGGCTTAAGTCTTTATAATCTATTGAATGAGGATCCCGCCATACAATGGACCGATACAGGGGAGATCATTGTGGAAGGATCAAAGGTACAGGGATCGAATATCGTAGACATTGTCCATGATCTGGTGAGAAAGTGGGATAGGCCATCACCATCAGGATGGAAGCATATTAAAGCAAGACTACAACAAATAAATGTCCCTAAAACGTTGATAGGAAATCTGAACAGGTTAAAAGACTTGGAACATGCAACGCCTGTGACACAATTGAAGGCGCCGTCACCCCCGGCGGTAACACCTTTGAAGAGGAGCAAGAAGAGGTTTAAACCAACCCTACCCACGTGCCTCTAAAATACGCAAATGGCTAACGTATTAACTAAACGCTATTATGACATTTCTACCCCATCCTCTTACGGCGGCGTAGATAGACTGTACAGAAGTGTTTTACGGAGTAGGAAAAAAGATGTTGAAAGATTTTTTGAGGAGCAGGACGCTTATACGCTTCATAAGCCTGTGAGAAAAAGGTTTAAAACAGCCAAGACAACGGCTTCCTCGATTGATTCTATTTGGCAAGCAGATTTAACAGACATGCAAAGATATTCTGTGTATAACGATGGTTACCGCTACATTCTATTCATAATAGACGTATTCTCTAGATATCTGTGGCTAGTTCCTCTGAAAAATAAATCACCTGAAACAGTTGCTAAAGCCACCAAAACGCTAATGTTAAAAGAAAACAGGGTTCCTGGCTATTTTTGTACGGATATGGGGAAGGAGTTTATTGGCCGTGCTTTTCAGAATATGTTGACAGTTTAATATCAGCTATTACACAACCAATTCTATACATAAGGCTTCTTTAGCTGAAAGAGTTCAGCGCACCATAAAGGAACGCATGCACCGTTATTTTACACATAAAACACATACAGATTTCTAGACATTCTGGACTCATTGCATCATCCTACAACCGCTCACACCATCGCACGATTGGGGCAACACCTAACGAAGTTTTAGAAAGAGGTACGCTCCCGAGAAGAGATGGATCACCACCACCACCACCACACTCTGCGCGCTTCAAAATCAGTGATTATGTAAGGCTGTCGCGTTCGGGGAATAAATTCGCAAAGCGTTTTGAGCAAGGATGGACACGCGAGATTTTTAAAGTTAGGGCTGTGAGACCTAAAGGTGAGATAATGATGTATTACATTGAAGATTTGAATGGGGAAGAAATCTCAGGAGGCTTTTACCGCGAGGAATTGCAGAAAGTTGCGTTTAATTTAGAAAAAAATGTGTTTAAAATTGAGAAAATTTTAGGAAGCAAAGGTTCAGGAAGGAGAAAAATGTACCTGGTGAAATGGCTAGGGTACCCAGAAAGCTTCAACACCTATATAAAAGCTGATGCAATAATGAAGCTTAAATAGTATGCAACATGGCTCCTAACCATTTCTACGTCACACTCCCGCAGGGGGTATAAAGGTTATGCACGTTCCTGCTGGGTGTAGTAAACTTTATACTTGGGGTGTGACAGCCCTCCGGTCCCGAGTCGTGGGATTCTAGAGAAATTGGCTGCCAATTCCTTTAGGTTCTCTCTCTTTCAGGAGGGCGGGTGAAGTCTGTTGTACAAACCTGCCCCGTGGGTTACTAGGACCCCTTCCCATCCCACTCTGTCCTTTTAGCTTAGGTTAGGGATGTTCTCCTCTGACTGCAGAAAAAAAGAAAAACTTTTAGTACTGTCTTTTTCTCTACTGTTACGATTAGGACGCTACTGCTATCTCATGCGTGGGAAGAGAGGCTTGAACCTCTATAAATAACACCATTTAACTTCAGTTGTAGGTAAATATTTAGAGGGGATAATAGCGAGTAGGATTGTTGACCATTTGGATTCTTACAAGCTACTTGGGGACTCCAACATGGGTTTAGATGGCATAGGTCGTGTCTCACCATCATGCTCGAGTTTTCTACGTCATGTTGAGTGAGTATGATAAGAGTAGGGCGATTGATTAGAGGCCTTTGATAAGGTACCTCACCGCGGGCTAATGGCCGAAGTGCGCGCGCTGGGTATTGGGGGGAAGTAGGTAGGTGGATTGGAAACTGGCGAAAAATGCCACAAAGTTAATCCCTTTCGTTAGGCATATGGGCTACAATCGACGCTTACGTGACGCGGTTCAAAGATGTCGATTTTAGAAGCATGTTTAGTTCAAATGATAACCCAACTCGCAACAATGGTTAGAAGTTGGATTTGAAACGATTTAGGACTAGTATATGTGGGAATTACTTTAACACGTTGATAGTTTAAGATTAAACATAAGAAAACTCTGCAGGAGTTCGCTTGCACGGTGTCTCTGTGAGCAAGGTAAATATAGAGCTATTTATATACTTTTCTATCCAGTTTTCTACTACTGCTAGCATAGTTGAAAGACAAAATTTTCCCTGGCACCCGTTGCCATTGGTACCTCCTCGGTATGGGCCGCAAGGCCTTTTGAGGTACTTCTTTTCCTTGTAACTCCTCGTCCCTGTCTGTACACCCTAACAACACGCTAGCCAACTTTGTAACAGAACTCCATGGGCACATTGAATTGGGTCGTGATTCGTATGAGGTGGGGATATGCGAATTCAGCTGGACACCGTCTTTTTAAATATTGAACATAAAGAAACCGTTTTTACGATTCTTAGAGACATTGACGAGTGTGAAAAGCTGGGTAGCTATGGATGAAACTATGCGCATCGCTCGGACTAAGATTGCACGGTATTACAGTACAGAAGTAAGACTAGGGCCGGGTCAATATGGTTCGCCGAGGATGTTGTGAGAGGCTTAAACGTAAGTTTAAGAACTCAAACCTTACGAATGATTTAGTATATGAAATCGTAAACACCCTGCACATACACTAAGCCTAAAATCAAAGACTAACAGACGTCTTAAAGAACATAGAAAGTTCAAAATTCTAACCAACGCCGATATAGCGCAGCCTTCCAAAGAGACACATTTCACGAGACACATTATAACTTGTCCAGATTAATGTATCAATTGAAGATGGAGAAATTGGCTGAAAGGTCCCCAGACATGTGCTATATTTACAGTAATATAGTGGAGCACCAGTTTGTTGGGGATACCCAGGCACGCCTGCTGCGCATTGCTCACATCCCCAACCATAGAGGAAGGAGTTTGAGTATTACATATGACAGACCCCATTATGTGAATGTCGCAACTAATTTAATAACCAATATCACAATATATATAAGAACGATTGAGGGCGAAAACTTCCATTCGGTAACGGGAGCTTAACAGTGAAGCTACACTTTCGACGCACTGAGTTATAATGGATAGAAAGCCTTTCACCGTCTATCGAGGGATGCGATACCAGCGCGGTAGTGGACTTGGATCCATTTTTTCATCCATACTACGTACGGCTGTTCCTTTGCTGAAGAGGGGTGCCAGATACCTTGGAAGGAAAGCGCTACAATCAGGCCTTAACACTGCAGAAGACATATTGGCCGGGGCTAAACCTAAAGAAGCTCTAAAAAAACATTTAAAGCGTACACGGAACGAAATCATCAAAGATGCAAAGAGAAAAATGCGTGGTGGCGGGAAGAAGAAGAGGGCTCCCCGGAAGAAGAAGGGGTCACGTGGTATTAAACGTAAAAGGCTATCAAAAAAGAAATGCTGTAAGCGAATGAAACCTATGGTTGACCACTTTTTTGACTGATATAAGCTAAGGATATTGATCTCATGAATCATAGTTTGTTTACCACTTGTCGAGAGAGGAGTCACTATTTCGCCATGGCACGCTTCATCCACCCATGTAGTTCACAATGCTGTAAATCGGAGCTGTCCTTTTTTGAGCTCCCGCCAACCCAAGTTTCTATTGAGCACAGTGACTTTATTACAATTAACCCTTTAAACACAATTAGTTCCCCGAGTGCACCTATAGAATTGTGATACCCAGCTCAGGTCCTTACTTTTTTGATCCAAGCTGTGTGCACATGTACGCTAAGCTACGTATAGCCCATTCTGATGGAACGGTCTGCGATGACAAATATGCTGTATACCCTGAAACAAACTTTCTGCACGCCATATTCAACCAGTGTGACGTATATTTAAATCAGACCAACATATCGGCAGGCACGGGGTACTATCATCTACGAGCCTATTTGGAAAATGTCCTCAACTTTTCCAAAGAAGCGAAGGCTACCTTTTTAAGTGCGGAGGATATTATCAAACTAAAGATGAAAATAGTATAAAGGACAAATTTAAAAATTCTAAAAAGAAAATATACGAGTGTTTTGGACGGTTGCACACAGATTTCACTTTCCAGGAGAAGTTGCTTGTGAACGGGGTGGATATGAAAATAAAGCTCACCCGCACGAGTCCTGAGATCTGCTTAAATCTGGATGTGAATCAAGAAGAGGGTGCAAAGTCCGTTGTGGTTCACATTATGGACACATACCTCCGCGTACGGCGAGTGAAATTAAGTTCACCAAAACAACTAGAAATTGAGAAAAATTTACTAAACGCTACAGTGAAATATCCTATTAACAGAGTGCAGATCAAACTATATACGGTTCCTGCAGGGTTGGCATCGAAGCAGATAGAAAACATTGCCCTGGGAAATCTTCCTAAAGGATATTAATCGGCATGCAGGACCACGCTTCGGTGAATGGAAAATATAAAAAGAGTGCCTTTAAATTCGAGAATTTCGGACTTAAAAATATAACTCTATACGTTAATGGCACTGCTTTGGGTGGAACAATGGGTACGGACTATTCATCAGACGCTGTGTTACCGCTTTGTGCCAGAGCCTATAGTAATCTGACCCATATTGCAGGTGATTGTGATGAGCTTGGTAATGGGGTAACGCAGGAAGAATTCATTGATCAATTTAACTTTTACCCGTTTGACATTACACCTGACTTATCTGCTATCGTAAATACCCATTTAACACCACAGCAGAGCGGAAACATCTCAGTGCGGCTGGAATTCGCCAAGCATATAGACGCTCCTATTAGTGTACTAGTATATCTCGAATCGCAAGCCCTAATAGAAGTAGATAGATTTAGAAGCGTTATCACTGACTTTTAAAATGGATGCTAATACACTTCAGAAAGTAATGGAGCGAGTCACACGTTCCAAATTTATCGGCGTGTTTGCGAAGAATGAAACATTGAGTTTGCCAAGTACGCGAGAATGCGGTAGTCTTATTGTGAACACAGACATCATCGGTAATGAAGGGATTCACTGGATCGCTGTCTATTTTAAAATAGACAGCGCCTGTACTATTTTGATTCACTCGGTACTCAACCCTGGAGTGATCCTATTATTGTAAAATTTCTCGCTCAGTTACATATTCCCGAAGTTGTGTGGACCCCATTTCGCATGCAAGGATATTTTACTAATGTTTCGGAATGTACTGCGTCTCATTTCTCATGCATATGTCAAATGATAAAGAATTTATAAATTTTTTAAATTTATTTGACCCGTCACACTCGCCGAAACGATGAAATGGTATGCAGACAGATAAAAACCGTTTTCCAATTGTACGTACTCGTTGTATATTATAATGTTTTTGTTCGTATATTTGTAACGATATATTCTGTAGCTGTTTATTGTACTGATTTCTTTCATTTAATAAATATGAAAATATATTGTGTCTTCTTATCCCAAAAAGATCGAAAAACACTTACATTATTTCGGTGTGACATTGTTGACTGATCAGTATATCCTCCCTATTCCGAGATTCTTCAAAAGATTGTATAACGTGTCAAATCCTCATCGGACCTTAAAGGAATAATGCTTTTAAAACATATACAGAGTATACAGACAGATCCCCATTATGTGAAGATATCTTTGGTTCGAGGAGTGAACGCCATAAAAATTTCGATTTTAGCATAATGGGGATAACCAAATAACACTGATTGACATTTTTGGCGAGTATCTATTTGACGAGATACTACAAATCTCCATATATATATATAAAATTCTAATTA
>JAJOZX010001514.1:522500-585000 GCA_023014485.1 Bathynomus jamesi | reverse complement strand
ACCTGTTTCTGGAAAAAGCCAGAGGGAGGCATGTTCGTGAAATAACTGACATGCCTCCCTCTGGCTTTTTCCGGAAACATGTAGCAATACCAGTTCTACCTCTCTTGATTGGGAAATTGAACTTGTAGGGTATTTTCTTTCCTGAAATATGTAAAACTGACATTAGAAATGTGTTTCACTTTAAAAATAAAATGTCTATGTTCCCTATGAGTCCAGACTTCTGAGACACCCTGTATGTATGTATATATATATATATATATATATATATATATAAACACCTTCATTACCTTGGTTTTGCTTCCGCCCGAATTATTCATTCTCACGAAGGTCAAGCTTGTTACTCCACCTTGGACCTACAGCTTAACGTAGAATCCGAAGCACGACCCACCAAGGGTGGTCAGAAATTACAAAGTCCTTTCCCGGACTCGATCTCCCGACCACCCGATCACCATTCCAGCGTTTTAACCACTAGGCCACCCAGGGTACCCACTTATCTACCAACCTTTTTTTTTTTTTGGAAGAATGAACAGCTGGGTAAGCTGCGCGCTGCCTGCTTTCGCCGGGAATTGAACCCGGGTCCGGTGAATTCGTAGTCAGCGATGCTAATCACAACACCACCGAGGCACACACACACACAGCATTGTTGCTTTCAATGGGGATGAACGACGTACGAAAGCCTCATCGGTACTTTAACCCCCTAACTGCTTGTCAATGCTGTTGCAAACTGCTCGTACCCTGAAATAGGCGTATATGGCAGAATGGTACTCTGTGTAAAAAGATGTTTAACTCTTCATGCTTGCACTTAAACTACGAATGCATCGATGATTATATACATATATATATATACTGTGTGTATATATATTACGCCATAATTATAATATGCCTTGCTCATCTGTATCTTTGTAACTTTAAGATTGTATCATGATTTGTATTGTTTCCCATTTTTCTTTTCTATTATTCTAAAGATTATTTCAATTTTCATTTGTAATAACAGAGTTAACTAAATGTAACATTATTTTATTTTCCACAAATTCTATTTATATGTGACATTTTCTTCTGTGAAAATAGAAATGAATCGCAAAGGCTTTTGCTTGAAAAGCTGTCATGCTTCCCAACGGCATATTCAGATAAGAATACTGTAATTAAACTACAAAAATTAAACGTTAATACCAACATTGTGCAAACCAGTATGGATGTAATGTATATCTTATGTAATGTGTTCTTTCTGAATAAGACTATTTTATATATATTATATATATATTTATATATATATATATTTTTTTTTTTAATTGGGGTTGTTTAACCTCCTTCGCAACATCTAAGGTCATATGACGGAGGGGACCTACAGCTTTACGTGGGATTCGAACCACGGGTCGCTATATATATATAATATATATATATATATATATATATATATATATATATATATATATATATATATACATACATATATATATATATATATATATATTATATATAATATATATATAGATAGATAGATAGATAGATAGATAGATAGATAGAGATAATGTGTGTGTGTTACACACAGACCGTGCATAGAACAAGGAACTCTTCTCGGAAAATTAAATCCACTATAGTTCGAATAAGCAATGGTGAAAAAAAAAACTATTGTATTTGTCATTTACCATTACTTATTGGAAATATAGTGGATTTAATTTCCCAGAAGAGGTCCCTGTTTCATGCACGGTCTGTGTGTAACATAAAAGTTTCTCAGGGAACCATTCTGAGTTGCATTATATACACCTTTCAACCTTTCAAATGTTCCGTGCGATGATTCCTTATTTCACGAGGGTCAAGCTTGTCGCCCCTCCTCTCGAATTGGCCTGGTGAAGTAGTGAGTTGGTTTCTTGTACTCTCCCCCTCACATAGCCAGGTATGCCAGGCTCATCGGGGATTGTTTTGAGCCAGGCGTCTAATTTTCTTTTGAAGATGTCTACTGCAACACCACTCGTGTTCCTTAGGTCTTTGGGCAGCTGATTAAACAGTTTTGGTCCTCTCACAATAAAACTATTTTCTTTCAGGGTTAAGGATGTTCCCTGTCTTTGGGAACACGAGACAGTCTTCCTTTTCTACTTTCCCGGACTTTTGTTTGCGTAATTACAGGGTTCAGAGTAAGGTTAGGGACATATATATATATATATATATATATATATATATATATATATATATATATATATATATATATACAGGGTGGGCCGTAAGTTTCCATACATAGGAAAATAAACATTTTTTTATGGACAACCATTTTTATTTATATAATATGCTCTACATGGTTGCCATTGTTTTGAAAACACATTTCAATACGTATTGGTGTTGAGAAATAAAAATTTACGTCTTCCTGAAGAATGGTTTCCTTCTTCATACTTCGTCGCGACAGTGCGTTATTTTACATCATATATTATATATATATTATATATATATATATATATATATATATACTGTATATATATTAGGGTGGTCCAAAAAAAAAAAAAATTAAAAATATATTTCTCATGACATGTGCCCATATTCCACAACCATTACGATGTTGGAAATAAAAAACTGGATCGATCCGTGCATATTTAGAGGTGCGCAACTCGAAGCCTTAGTATCATACACAGTTTGGGGGTGGCAAATTTCTTCAAACTTGCGCCACCCTTAAATATAATGGATTTACCTCAAATCCGGTCTAAGGTTTTTTCCTTATAAGGAATGAGAAAATGCATCAGGAGCTCTTATTTGTGCATTTTAATTTTTTACCATATATGTGTGGCTCACCCTAATATATAATATATATATATATATATATATATATATATATATATATATATATATGCGCCTCGGTGGGTAGCGACTGACTCGTGGTTCTTTTGAATAGATGTTTAACTTTTCTGACTATTTTTGATAGTTGGAGGCACAACCTCATCGAAATAACTCCATAAATTAACCTTGGGCTTCTTTTTCAAAGGTTCTTGATCTTCTCGTGAAACAAAATCAGTTGCTTCATCGCCATAGGTTATATTATGTGCAGGACTAGCGTTAGGTGATGCAGACATAATGATGATCTAATTTTACTAATTCAGGTACTGTTATGCAAGCAAATTTGAAACGAGAATCTAAAACGTGAGAAATCATGCAAGTAATGTCTGCCTTCCACTGCTTGAAACGATTCTGTAAATTTTCTATTAAATCGTTTTTCATAGTATGAACACCTACTGTACATCATCAGTTATGTTAGGCAAAAATACCACGAGATTTGTACATCGGGAGACACCATATGTGAAGACAGAAGAATCAGAGGAAAAGTCATTCGTTAATTTTTCACATCGACTAAGAAGCTTTACAACACACTGAATTAGAGTCCACTGATGATTATTGAAGGTTGCTACAGTATGTCATAGTCCGAGGCGTATGCAACAACCGCAGTTTTTCGTTGAAGAAGTCGTTCTAGCATATAGAATGTAGAGTTCCATTGGATAACGTCTCTTACAAGTTTGTTTTCGGGTAAATTATGTTGCTTCTGAATTCCTTAAGTCTGTCAAAGGCTGGAGATGAATAATTAAAATGTAACAGATTAGGCGCGCAATTACACATATCTCTGAAACAGACTTCTGGCTAAGAAGGGCTTCATCAACTGCAAGTGCTAAAGTATGATTCACACGAGCAACGGGAGTAATTTTGAGAACGCTAACAGCTTTAGTAATATTACAGCCATTGTCCTGCACAACTGCATGCACACGATCGCTCTTATTGACAATTCTTGTAATATAGAAGTCAATGCAGTTGCATATTTTTCATGAGTATGGGAATGTGGCAGATTTTTGGTGGCTAAAACATGCTGCTTTTGCTCACATTTACTATTAATTCTATGTGCTGTTAAACTGATGAAGGCTTCAGTTTTTTATAGTGACGCCTAATAACCCAAATAAAACTAATATTCGGAATTCAGTATTCGGCCGAATAGTTTGCACCAAATATTAGGTATTCGGTGAATTTTAGTATTCGGTACATCCCTAATACTCGTATATATAATGTTACAACAGACCATGCATGGAACAAGGACTCTTCTGGGAAAATTAAATCCACTATAGTCTGAATAAATAATGGTAAATGACAAATACTAAACTTTTTCTTTTTCGTGATGGAAGCCCAACTCACGTGAGCAACGAATCATGACCGGGTCATGATTTAATTTTCCCAGAAGAGTTCCTTGTTCCATGCGCAGTCTGTGTAACATAAAATTTTCTCAGGTGACCATTCTGAGTGTATCGTGCATACAGGGCGTCCCAAAAAAAGTATACACACTTTAAAAATTATAAAGGCAGTGTTTATTAAAATACATTTTATTTTCAAAATGTAATAGAATCTACAGACATTATTTAATTGTTTTGTCAACGCCTGTTGTCAAACTGACGTCCGTTCTGGTCCAGGCACTGCTGATAACGCGAAGCAATGGAATCGCAAACATCACGAAACATTTCGTTTGGTATTTGTGTGCATTCTCGTTCAATGGCTGCTCTCAATTCAGCGACTGTTGCAGGTTTTATAGCGTAGACTTTGTCTTTTAAGTATCCCCATAAAAAAAAGTCTAGTGGTGTGAGGTCTGGTGAACGCGGAGGGTATTCTACGAAACCCCTTCGTCCAATCCACATCCACATCGTGCCAAGTACCACTCGCAATACTCCACTCTTCGTCCGGATCATCTTCATTAATAGTATGGACTAATCTTGGAATGTAACTTTTCCATTGACAGCGCTTTAAAATGCGTTGACAGACGATTCTGAAATTCCTACCTCACGACTCGCTTGCCGCACAGATTTTCTTGGACTTTGGTGATACGTTTCCAGTACTCTTTCTTGCTTTGTGGGCTTGTCGATGTCCGTGGTCTTCCGGAACGCTTCTTGTGGACATTCTGAACAGTCCATCGGCTTCAAACTTATCTCTAATTCGAGTGATGGTAAGTCGCGTTGGTGGATCTGTTTGAAACTCCCTCCTAAACTGTCTTTGCCACTTCAACTGCGTTTTCACACTTCCAGTAGCATTTTAGAATGAATTTCCTTTGTTCAAAGCTTAGTCTGACTGCCATTATTAATTCTAATGGGTTTAACTTGGAAAGAAAGAAACATCAATTGAGCTATCAGCTGTTAAAGTGTGTATACATTTTTTTGGGACGCCCTGTATATATATTAGGGTGAGCCACACATAACTTATATGGTAAAAAATTAAAATTCACAAATAAGAGCTCCTGATGCATTTTCTCGTTTCTTTTATGGAAAAAGACCTCAGACCGGATTTGAGGTAAATCCATTACTATTTAAGGGTAGCGCAAGTTTGAAGAAATTTGCGACCCCAAACTGTAGAGTGTATACTGTATACTGTAATGATACTAAGGCTTCGAGTTGCGCCACCTCTAAATATGCACGAATCGATCCAGTTTTTTATTTCCGACATCGTTAGTGATTGTGGAATATGGGCAAATGTCATGAGAAATATATTTTTCATTTTCATTTTTTTGGACCACACTAATATACATATATATAGCCTGTATAAAACCGGGTGTAGGAAACCAGATATTACTTCCAATGGTGGGCACCATTAACCAAAAAGTTAACTCCGATAACGATAATCCGATAATTTTACTACAAAGTTAACGGAAGTTAACGATAATCCGTTAACGATAACTATTTCTTTACTAACATTTAAAAAAAATCAAGGAAAAAAGCTTTAAAACCCATAGAAAATGTTTATTTATGCAAAATCCAACAATAAATAGGTATTTAACTGTATTTTTATCAAGTTTTGCAACTTTTTTGCTTAATAACTTTTTTTTTTATTTTTAATAAAAAATGTACTGATTACATGTTTTGAAACCCTTGTAACCACTAACCATTAACTAAATTTTAATTTACCAGAGAATTATTATGGCGGGAACTGAAAGGTAAAATTAAATTTTAGGCACATTTATTAAAGACTATGACACAATGTGCTGGTTGCCCTTCAGAAAGACCAACTTCTCAAAGTTAGGCCCAACTGCCAGTCTTGACCTCTTGGGCCTCAGGATGTCCTTGCCGAGAGAGAAGAGCCGTTCCACTGCGGCAGAGGACGGAATTGGCAGACTGAAGTTATGGCGGTTTGAATTCATTCGCGGAGCGGTGATCTTCCGTGAATGACTCCTCGCAGTTAACGTGTTAACGGACTTTAACAGACTAAATATCGAGTTATCGGAAGTTAACTGGTCCGATAACGATAAATGGAAATTAACTTCCGTTAATAGTCCGTTAAAAAAAGTTAACTTCGTTAATTAACTGTTATCGGATTAACGCTTTAGTGCCCAACACTGATTACTTCTATGCTATTCCCATTCCCACTTTTAATACCCAAATGAAAATGACCAAAAGTGAAAAATCCATATTTGACAAAGCGTGTCTTGCTTTGGAATACGATGTTTTTGTCGCTGAAATGGCGCCAAATGGGAAGGGCTAATATTTCCTACCCTAACTTATTTAACCAGTCATAACCTAACCTAACTTTAGCCAAACCAATCAGAACTTAACTTATTAACCTAACCTAACTAATCGTAGCCTAACTCGTACCAAAGTGGGAAAAGCCGTGGATGAGAGTGAAAATGACATGAAGTGGGAATGGCTTAGAATGGGGTGAGATCAAACCAAACGTCACATCGTATAACATCGCTGAAACTGTCGTTTCATTGACTGCTGACATGATGCAGTCCCACTTAACCTATCGTTCTTTTCAGGCAGCTATGATCAACTTCTGTACAGATTAAAATAGTCACTGAATGTTTCAATCAAATTTCTTACTCCTTTGTTTAAGTCACTCAGGTCAGGAAATTTATACAAAGCCATCAAAATTTTAAACCTCACATTCGAAGACAGGATGGGTCAAAGGTTGTGAAGTTGCATAAAGCAATAGATATATCAATTTATCTTTTATACCCATTTTCACACACACACACACACACACACACACACACACACACACACACACATATATATATATATATTATATATATATATATATATATATATATATATATATATATATTAATACCAGCAGTATAATTCCATTCAATAATAAAAAATATTTAAGTCATAATAATAACGATTATATTAATTACAAATAATAATAATAATAATAATAATAATAATAATATTATTATTATTATTATTATTATTATTATTATTACTACAACGCTCCCCCTACTTAGAGTATCCGAAAGGAGTATCGCTGTTCAGATCACAGGCCATGCATTTTTTACTTTGTTAGTTGAACAAGCATAAGCTATTACGAGCCATCAAAAATTTACGCAGATTCAACGAATAGACTGAGCTCCGTTGCCCAAAAAGTAAACACCGGCCGGTAGGTGGCGCGCGTCGCTATTCCAAGCAAATTCCGGCCGCCAGGGGGAACTGAAAGTTTCTCTCTCTCTCTCTCCTCTCTCTCTCTCTCTCTCTCTCTCTCTCTCTCTCTACTATATATATATATATATATATATATATATATATATATATATATATATATATATATATATATGCTTAAGTTTACGAAATATGAATACAGGACTTGTTTGTATAATTTATAGAGAGCTGAAAGTGTTTCTGTATATTGAAAGCATTAAATTTTAAAACTTTTAGATGAGAAATAAATGAACTGAAAGAACTGTATAGTGTAAGTGTAAAACTTAAAGTGTAAGGGAGCCATTATGTTTTAATCCGCTTTAATCCATTAGACATACTCGTAATAATCTTAAAATTTATAAACATAATGTTAATTTTAGGTTTCTAAATGATAAAATGTATTTGTATGTATATAGTTGCTCTTCAAAGGTATAGATAAAATTGCCGCTAAATTTAAAATTATTCACTAAGAAACGAGCGTAAATTTAGCCGAAAACCCGCTTCGTCATGCACCGAAAAGAAATTTAACCCAATTAATAACTATAACCATATTTACCCAAAAATCCACTCACTCCACGTACAAACGTACACTTAAGCCAAACGCACTTTCATTCAGACGTTAACAATAAATATAGAAAAAAAATTATGAATTACGCGATGGATGACATAGGAGAGGCTGTCAGTGGTGTAATCCAACATTTTGAAGACTATGTACAGCTATGGAGAGTCAACAGTAATTTGCGTACACTCATAATAAAACTTTCTTAAGTTTGGTGAAATAACTTCTTTCTGAGTGCATTCTAAGGGAAGTTATTTATTCTTTTTGGTATTAAAGCTTCTTTTTAAATGATAGAATAATTTTTTATAATACATAACTTCTTTTGGGCGAAAATATGGCCTTCAAAACTTCTTTTTTGACTGAATTCATAGAAAATAAATCATATTTCTATTTATAAAAGGTTGCACGAATTTTTTTTCTATTGTAAATGAACAAAATAACATATTTACTTTGTTATGACAAACTAATAAATGTTGCTCGAAATTAGTAATAATAATAATAATAATAATAATAATAATTATTATTATTATTATTATTATTATCGCTGACCTCTCTCTCTCTCTCTCTCTCTCTCTCTCTCTCTCTCTCTCTATATATATATATATATATATATATATATATATATATATATATATATATATATATATATATATATATATACTGAGCTGCAGAAAAATCGGCCCACTTGGAATATCGCGAAAAGCAAAAAAGTGGGCAAGCTTTTGTTTATAAAAGTTTTAAAATTCGAAAATGTAGTCTATAATGACATTAAAAAAATCTTCAATCACCTGCTTAATACAATTTATTTAAAAAAATACTGTACAGAAAATTGTAACTCAAAAAAACAAAGATTTCGACAGAAACAAAAAATTTAAAATAAAAAAAACCTCGTGATCCAGAGCTAATAAGAGGTGTTGTCCCCTAGCTTGAATGACTGCAGCCATTCGTCGATTCATCCCATGAATGAGATCGACGATCACATCCTTTGAGATTCCCTCCCACTCTTCAGTTAAAGCTCGTTGTAGCTCCTGTAGAGTGTTAGGAACTACTAGACGAGCCCTAAGACGCCGTCCCATCGTGTCCCAGAGATGTTCTATGGGGTTCAGGTCCGGACTTCGGGAAGGCCACTCGATTCGACGAATTCCAATTTCGTCAAGGAAATCGCTAACGGCCCTTCCGCCTGGGGTCTAGCGTTATCGTGCTTTAGAAGGAAGTCTTCGCCAACGAAAGGAACAAAAGGGACCACATGCTCCAGCAAGATCTCTTCCACGTATCTTGCGGACGTCAATGACCCACCACCAACAACGACGAGCTCTGTGCGCGAGTTTGGAGTGATACCACCCCAGACCATGACTGACCCTCCTCCAAAAGCAACCCTCTCCGTAAAAGTGCACGGGGCGAATCTTTCTCCTGTTCTTTTCCACACACTTTCCCGTCCATCGGATGTTCGAAGATTAAATCTTGATTCGTCCGTGAACAATACTCGTCCCCATTGGATGATAGTCCAATTGACATGCTCACGAGCGAAAGCAAGACGAGCATTGCGGTGGTGTGGGAGCAATTCCGGGCCCATTGCTGGACGTCTAGCATGTAAGCCACTTTACATAAGTCTTCTTCTAACGGTTCGCTCCGATACACTGACGTCTCGAGACCTTTCCAGTTCATTGCTGGTGTTTGTGGCAGTCAAGCGACGATCTCGCAAAACACTCAAGACGATGAAACGATCGTCACGGGCAGATGTGCAGCGCGATCTTCCAGATCCTGGTCTTCGGGTGTACTCTCCTGTCTCCACATAACGTTGGTAGACACGTCGAACCGCTGTTCTTGGAATTCCTAGCGCATCGGCGACGTAACGCTGGCTCCGACCATCTTCAATTAGGGCGACGACTCTTGCGATGTTAACGGCACTGAAATCCATTGTAAATGTCCAATTCTCAGTGGTGGGCACCGTTAACCAAAAAGTTAACTTCGTTAACCGCTAATCCGTTAACAAAAAAGTTAACTTCGTTAACCGTTAATCCGTTAATTCGTTAAACATGTAACGGAAGTTACTGATAAACCGTTAACGTTAACTTTTATTATAAAAAAATGAAAAACACAATATATATATAATTTAATTTTCCCTCTTCTTCTCGTTCTCCATTTTGTCCATGAGATGCATGTTGCCCTTCATGAAAATTAGCATATCAAAGTTTTCATCAGACAGGGATGATCACTTGGCCCTCAGGATGTCCTTGCCCATAGAGAACAAACGCTCCACTGCAGCACTGGAGGGGATGGCTGTGTTGAACTTGATGAACAAGTCCACCAACACTTGCTCACCCAAGAAGGCAGCATCTGTCAGCAAGTCCTTGGAGTTGGTCTCCAGCCAGGTCTTGACCAAGTTCTGGGCCTTGCCCTTGAGTGACCTGTGGCTTCTGCTGCTTTCTTTTGTCTGGATGACAGCACTGAAGAAGCCATCCTCCTCCTCCTCCTCGTTGTTGCTGCCTCCACTGTTGCTGCTCACTTCGTTGGACTGCTGCTTCATGGCCTCCTCGACTGTACCCTCCATGCTTTTCCTCACCCTGGCGACCTTGGTGTTGTCATACTTGTCCAACCAGATGAGGCGAAACCTGGGATGGAAGGTAGCAGCCAGCTGGCATTCGTCATCCTCCAGGAGGAGCCCAAACCAGACTACTAATAAGGTACTCACAGACATATTATAAATATACATGACTTACTTGACAACGATTATTTTTAAATATTCACTAGCACAAACATGTTGCGCAAGAGACAGACTGCAAATGAAACGAATGTAGTTATTTGTTGTAATTGTTACATATATATTATTGAAAGTGCCTTAAAATGCTCGTGATATTTCTTGAAAGAAGTTGAAACATTCAACTCAAATGGCAAATCTTTCCGCCTGATTTTACAGTCGACCATGTTTTGCTCAAACCAATGCCATAAATAACTACCATATTTGGTAAGACACAAATTGTGGCGACGGAAACAAATATATCGCCTGATTTTGCACTGCGGAAATGGAAATTCGTTCATCACTATTAACAGTGGCAGATTAATTGCGCACCTGCTCAGCACTGAAAATAATAGAAACTTTTAAACGTTTATTTATGAATTTTTTGGGTTAACAGACTTGAGTTAACGGAAGTTAAATGTAACGGAAGTTAATTAGTCCGATAATGATTTTCAAAGTTAACTTAAAAGTTAAATCGTTAACGAAAAAGTTAACTTCGTTAATTAACGATTAACGGATTAACGGTTTGTGCCCAGCTTTGCCAATTCTGAAACCCAAAATAATTAGAAGTCTATCTGTTACTAAACGCAAGTGCCTACTCCCACTAGTGGAAGAAAAAAGTTGCACTAGCAGTCTAAGACCAACTTAATATCAGACTGTCGAATTCTTAAAAGAAGTCGAAAATTCGTTACAGCTAGTGTGTTAGCAGCTGACGTTGCTTTGTCTCGTTATTTGGTTGCTTCATAGACTATAATTTCCAATTTTAAAACTTAAAATTTTATAAACAGAAGCTTGCCCACGTTTTTGCTTTTTGCGATATTCCAAGTGGGCCGATTTTCTGCCTAATTAAGGGCCATTCAGAAAGGGAAGACGAAAATACTGTGAAAGCAATTAAATAACCCAAATACAGGGTGAGCCACATAAAGCTGCCCCAGGAAAATTGTATATATATATATATATATATAAAAACTATGAAATATGTTCTTGGGACCGCTTTTATGTGGCTCACCCTGTACTTCTATAGCTTCGCGAAAACAAAAACAAAAAAGTAGACCACTATCGCACCCAAAAGGAAAGGAAATAACGAGCTAACCCATGATCTAAAGAAATATCTGAAATATTGAGAACTCAATATGAATCAGTTTTCAGTACCCCAAAATAGAGACGAAACAGTACCTGACCGAAATACCTTTTTTGAAGAGGAATTAAATGGAGAATGTATAACTGACTTTGAATTTACCCAAGAAGATATATTGAAAGCTATAGGACGCATGAAATTACATTCAGCCGCAGGCCCGGACAAATGGAATACCTTGTTGATTAAAAACTATAAGAACGAAATAGCAACACCCCTTTATTGGAGAAGATCTCTGGACAGGGGGAAATTACAGAGCATACTAAAAAGCGCAAACAATGTTCCTATATAGATCTCAAGAAAGGAACTACAGATCGATGTCACTGACATCACATCTCAAAATATTTGAAAGAATAGTCAGGGAGAAAATATCAGACTTTTTGGAGACAGGAAAGATTCAATGATACTCAGCACGGATTCAGATCAGGAAGATCGTGCCTATCACAACTAATAGGGCACTATAATAATATCATAGAAGAACTTGAGGGCAATGATTACTACGATGTAATATACACTGATTTTGCTAAAGCCTTCGATAAGTGTGATCATGGCATACTAGCTCACAAAATGAAACACATGGGGATAACAGGAAAAGTGGGTAAATGGATCTACAACGTCCTCAGAGAACAGCAAGTGGTAAAAATCCAAGGTATATTATCAGAATCGGAAGTCTTGACGTCCTCATACAAAAAAGAAGAAATTAATAAACAACTCGTAGAAGAAGTCCAAAGGAACTCAACTGTTGGGAAAGACTACATAAATTAAATCTGTATTCGCTGAAAAGAAGAGAGAGGTAAACCAAAGTTACATGTGACAAATGAAAAACTGGTACCAAACCTCAAACTGAACCCAATAACCATCCAAACAACATGGAAAATAGGAAAGGTAGAATGTGTAGTGTTCCCAAACTAAAGGCCGGATAAGAGACACCTTCAACACTGAAGGAAAATAGCTTGATTGTCAGCTGGCCAAGACTTTTTAATCAGCTTCCGAAAGACGTCCGGAACATCACAAGTGTCAAATTTGAAATTTTCCAAAGAAGTCTAGATGCTTGGCTCAGGACGGTACCAGATAAGCCGGGTGTACCCGGCTATGTGTGATGGAGATCACAAGAGAGCAACTCGCTCCTCCATCAGGCCTGGAGGTGGGGCCACCAGCTTGACCTTCTTGTGAAGAGAGACCGACCCACAGAACTTTTACCAGGTGTGTTGTGTGTGTATATATATATATATATATGGGATGAATTTCGGAATTAAACACGTGAAATGAATAAATGCTGTAAATACACAAGGAAAAAGAAAACTGATTCCAAGGCCTTTCGTATATTCAGAAGTACACCTCGTCAGGGAATGACGAGGTGTACTTCTGAATACACGAAAGGCCTTGGAATAATTTTTCTTTCCTTGTGGATTTACATATATATATATATATTTATATATATATATATATACTGTATGTATATATATATATATATATATCTATATATTATATATATATATATATATATATTATATATATATATATATATATATATATCCCTGACGAGGTGTAGCTTTGAATACACGAAAGGCCTTGGAATCGTTTTTCTTTTTCCTTGTGGGTTTGCAGCATTCATTCATTTCACGTGTTTTATTGTGAAATTCATCCCATATATATATATATATATATATATATATATATATAAACTCCTTCTGTTACCTTTGTGGAGCCAATTTGTTTTGTCAACTGCGCGCATAATGAGAGTGCGTGTGTTTCTAAATCGCGTATAATTAAATTGAGTGCTTGCACGCTCCAAGATGAGTCTTTTGCGTGCGTTCGAGAGGCATTACGATAATCATTCGGTAAAGGTGCAATTAATAGCGTAAGGTGACTATAAAGGAAAGGAAAGAAGGGAGGTCAGACAGACCCTATTACACACAGGTGGATTTTATCAATATGTTCCTGCGCTATTGCTTCATAAACACAATATATATATATATATATATATATATATATATGGTGTTTCATAACATGTGGGACGCACTTTCAGGATGGATTCAGGACCTGTAAACAATGAAAAAAGTTTATATAAACATATGCCCGAAATCACTTTGTTTCCGAGTTACAGGTACAGCCCGTTTTGTGTCCCAGCAATTCTTTCCGCAAACTGGTTACAAACACTGCTTGCCGACAATGTTTATGAGTGTGTATGAGACTTATTTCATGAATGGCCTTGCCGATTGTAATGTTTCGTACACTCTATGACATGTTTCAATATCGTTGAGTGTAAAACCATCAGTCAGTCAGAGGTGCATCGCGGTGTTTCATTGTTCGTATTTGTAACTTCTTACCGTGAATAAGTGCAGTCCAGTGAAAACCTTAAAAGTGTTTGTGCTATTCTGTGATAGTGTGCATTTGAAGTGAGAATGGAGGCTTATTCAAACAGAGAAGTGGCAGACATGCATCTCATGTATGGACTTGCCGAGTGTAATGCGGCCGCAGCAAGACGTCTGTATGCGGAAAGGTTTCCGAATCGCCGTTTGCCAGATAAGAAAACCTTTCAGAGAATAGACGAGCGTCTTGGTGATACAGGATCATTCAACAAGCGAGTTTCAGATGGTGGTAGACCAATCAGCGCCAGAACTGTTGAGTTGGAGGAGCTGGTCCTGAATCGCGTGGAGGAACATCCTGGTGTCAGCATCCGAAGGATAGCAGCAGCAGAGGGTGTAAGATACACAACTGTGTGGAGAATTTTACGGAAACAACAGCTTTACCCATATCACATTCAGAGAGTACAGGCCTTACTGTACCTGATTTCCCACCACGAGAGGCTTTTTGTACTTGGTTCCTTCAACAGTGTGCTCACGATCCTCTTTTTCTATCCTCCGTGTTGTTTTCTGATGAGGCTGCCTTCACAAGAAATGGCGTGATCAATTTTCACAACACTCATCACTGGGCCGAAGAGAATCCGCTTGCCATCATCCAGTCAAGGCACCAAAAACAATTTAGTATCAATGTATGGGCAGGACTTATTGCCAACAACTTAATCGGTCCTTTTGTTTTGCCTGGAAGATTAACAGAAGAATCGTATTCCAATTTTTTAAGGAATGATTTAAGCGATTTACTAGATGAAGTTCTTCTTGGTGTCCGACGTCGTATGTGGTTTATGCATGACAGCACTCCGCCTCATTTTAGACGAGTAACCAGAGACTATTTGGATGACCATTTCCCTGATAAGTGGGTAGACCGTGGAGGACCCATTGCGTGGCCTGTTCGCTCCCCGGACCTGAATCCATTCGATTTTTACCTGTGGGGTCATCTGAAATCCATCGTTTACGTGACACCCATTGACAACGTTGAAATGCTTCGCCATCGTGTATAACAAGGATGCCAGAAAATCCGAGCAATACCTGGAATGTTTGAACGCGTCAGGCAGTCTATGACGAGGCGTGTTCAGGCATGTAATCAAGTGCAAGGCGGTCATTTTGAGCACTTCCTTTAAAGGTAAGGCGGATACTTGCTGGAACACATAACGGGCTGTAACTCGGGAACAAAGTGATTTCGGGCCTATGTTTATATAAACTTTTTTCATTGTTTTCAGGTCCTGAATCCATCCTGGAAGTGCGTCCCACATGTTTGAAACACCCTGTAGGGTCCATATATACGAAACGTGATAGCTCACAATATTTGAATTTTCAGTGCATCAGTGCGAATCCCACCGATTTAAGGTAAATTTATTTTGAAGGAATCAGTTCCACGAAAGTGTTTCATCAAGCATCGAAACTTGATGAAAATACTGCTGTCAGTCGAAGGCACTTGGTTGATGAAAGAATTTCCCGCATCTTGTTGAAAATTCCAGTCTCAGTGTAACCTGAATAATTTCAAAAACCAGTTGGACAGCCACTCGCGCAAAGTCCCTGACCAGCCATCCATAGTTGGCTACGAGGGCAGGAGAAAAGCGGAAACCAATTCCCTCCATTAAATCCCGCAATGGGGCCGGATGCCGCAGAGTAGTCGATCACAGGTCGGTCCTGAATCATTGCTCAAAAACCTACTTATAAGGAAATGAGTATATATATATAATATATATATATATATATATATATATATATATATATGAATGCAAGGCATGCACTGCATGCGTAAATAATATACTCAATGAATGTAAAATTATTATTTAAGTTAAAAAAATAAAGTTAAAATTATTATTAATATTATTAATATAATATTGGTTCTATCCTCGGTTACTACATAACTCATAAGAATACCATAAAAGACAAAATACAGCTTATCTAATATGTACTACACTGTAATGCATGTGACTGCATGCGTAAGTAAAATTACCACGAGCCGCCAAATTTTATATATATATATATATAACTTTTGACGCATTGCAGATGAACATTGAAAAGATAAAATAATGTATCTTCTTCGTTTAATACGTACGCATTGCATATAAGCTGCCTGAAGTAAAAACCAAATATGGATTCATATCAAAATCCGAATAAATTCTTTTTTCCTTAAATTCGTTTAAAAAAAGGCCGAAATAAATAACATTTATTTTTATATTTATATCTGAAGAAAATTCGAATTCAAAAAATATTTTCCAACGCGTAAAACACCGCGATATTGTGTTTACCCGTTTTGTAAACGGACTCTTACGCAACCGGCAGAAGAGAACAAAACGGAATAGAGTCGGCAGGTAACCTCTGGTCTACCAAAAAAAAAAAAAAAAAAAAATCTATAATGGCAGACTGGATTGATGAATTCTTTTTAGCTCCTTTGTTCGGCTAAATGTGCGGAAAACCAACGATATATAGAACGATTTTGGTTATACGTATTTGGGTCGGTGGTTTTTTTTTTTTTTTTGTTCTTTTCCTTTTGAGGGGTAGTGAGGTTTTGCTGGTTTTCTTTTTATTGCTTTACGAAGTAAATTGGCGCGCGCGAGAACCATTTAAAAGGGCGGGAAAAGAGCGCGCTCGATCGACACGAGTGATTACGTTCGGAAAGATGAATAAAAGGCTTCGTCTTATTAATCGCAGTCATTAGCGACCGCTAAATCACACACACACACACACACATTATTATGTACAATATAGAATGAAAAAAAAGTTCTGAATTCATCTGTTTTGCGAAAAAGTATGAAGTGAATGAAAGTATATATATATATATATATATATATATATATATATATATATATATATAATATATATATATATATATATATAAAGTTTAAAAAAAATGTAAAATGGTCCGTGAAACGTCAAACAAAAGCAGATCGTAAAACAAAAACTAAACAAATAATATCTCTTATAAATGCTATAAGTAAACAATAAAGAAAAGAAAGAAAGAAAACGAATTAAAGAGACACGTCATAGTAAAGAAAAATAAAAATAAAAAAAGACAAAAGAAATGTTTTTAAAGAAATCAATCAAATTACCGAGTGTGGAGAAGTCGATTCCCAACCAACAAAACAGGTGTGCCAATTATTGACAATTGCCCCCATATGGTTGGTTAAATAATCTTCCTCCTTCTCTATACACACCTCCACCCCTCACCAACAACCCCGCACACATGCTTACCCTCCCCCCATCACCCTTCAACCCCAGCATTACTCCCACCGCCCTCAACAATTGTTACACACACACACACACACACCACACACCACACACACACATATATTATATATATATATATATATATATATTGTCCGCACCTTATCTCAACTCCCCCAAAACATTATGCACCCCCTATCAGCTACTGCGTACACAATCTCTTCCCTCACCATTCCCTTCCCCCAACTTGAAGTATTACCAAAGACTCCCCCATGACATTTAACTTCCCCATTCACAGGTAATTTCTATCTCTGAACTACCCCTGATGCAACCTTTCCTTTTCATAATTGCACGAGAAAATTTCGCCATGTATTTGCCATCAATCAACACACACACACACACACTCACACACTCAATATATATACAGGGTGGGCCGTAAGTTTCCATACATAGGAAAATTAAACGTTTGTTTTTATGTTTCAGATACCCTAAGAATATGCGTTTGACGTAAGATCTTGTTTACTGATGAAGCAAATTTTTACGTCAATGGAGAGGTTAATCGGCAAAACATACGTTATTGGAGTAATGCTAACCCTAACTGGCTGAGTCCGACGAAGATGCAAGGTGCCGGTAAAGTGATGGTGTGGGCCGGGATATGGGGTGACAGAATTATTGGATCAATTTTTGTCAGTGGAAATCTTAATGCCGAAGGTATCTTAACATGTTGCAAGAAGAGATTTTCCCATCCCTGCTAAACGAGGAAGGTAACTTCCCAGTTTACTTCCAGCAAGATGGAGCTCCACCTCATTATGGTCTTCACGTGCGTCGGTATTTGGATCAGCAGTTTCCGGATGCTTGGATTGGTCGGCGTGGTCCTGTGGAGTGGCCTCCCAGATCCCCAGATCTCACCCCGCTTGATTTCTATCTTTGGGGGCACTTGAAGGCCATGGTGTATCAGGAAAAGATACGAGACATAAATCATCTAAAGGAACGTATCACCAACGCCATTACAAGCATAACGTCAACTGTGCTAATGCGTGTTCATCAACAGTGGGGAACACGTATTGAAATGTGTTTTCAAAACAATGGCAACCATGTAGAGCATATTATATAAATAAAAATGGTTGTCCATAACAAAATGTTTATTTTTCCTATGTATGGAAACTTACGGCCCACCCTGTAATATATATATATATATATATATATATGTTACAGGGGATCTGTGTAACTAGGGACTTCATGGAATCCCTAAAATGTTCAGGGATTTCATGTAAAGTTATGTCGTGATAATTTCGTTAAACCTAAGGGAAAATTATTAAATGCTCGGTTACGTCAACTGTACGCCCTTGACGATTGGTTTGGTTCACTCGTGATATACTGTATTTGTTAAAACTACGACTTAACCTGACATGAAATCCCTGAACATTTTAGGGATTTCATGAAATCCCTAGTTACACGGATTTCCTGTTATATATATATATACAGGGTGTCCCGTAAGTCTGGACCCATAGGGAAAAATAATAAAATTACAAAATAGTCCAAAAATTTATTACATAATCTGTTCAAAGTGTCCGCCGTTGTGTCGCACACATAGTTGAAGACGCAATCTCCACTGCGACAGCACTTTCTGAATCACAGTCGCAGAAATTTCTTGACACGCCTCCACAATGCGTGCTTTAAGGTGGAAAATGTTCTGAAGTTTGACCTCGTACACTTTGGCTTTCAAGTGGCCCCACAAATAAAACTCCAGCGGAGTAAGATCATAATAAAAAAAAAAAAAATAATAATAAAAAAATATATATATATATTATAAATAATTTTTTGGACTATTTTGTAATTTTATTATTTTTCCCTATGGGTCCAGACTTACGGGACACCCTGTATATATATATATATATATATATATATATATATTATATATATTATATATAATATATATATAAGTATATATTATATATATATATATATATATATATATAAGGCCACCAGAAGAAAATATTAGAAACACTGTGTCGAGGCGAAAACATAGATGTAATATATACTCGTACAGTGCTGTGCCCGCTAACTTCTAAAGTTAGCGCCGCCAACGCTAACGCTAACTACCATAAAATTTAGCACCGCTAGCGCTAAACATTTCAACAGTTAGCGCCACTAAAGCTAAACATTTCAACAGTTGGCGCCGCTTATTTTGTTGCTAATTTTGTTGCTACCACCCCAATTTATATATGTTCTGCCTTCTGTAATTTACTTGCATATATTAGCACACACACCTTGATATAATTGGTTGCTAAGGTACAAAAATGTGACGTTATAGTTTACGCAAATTATAGATTATGGAAGAATAAATTCTATTCAATTTACAAGTGGTTTTGGAAAAATTAGCGATTGACTTTCTCTAAAAACTTCACGTCGCTACCTGTTTCGCTAACATGAATATTTATACTGACTCTATATATACTGACTCTATATATACTGAATATATATACTGACTATATATATACTGAATATATATACTGACTATATATATACTGACTATATATACTGAATATATATACTGACTTTGCTAAAACCTTCGATAAATGTGGCCATGGAATTACAGCACCCAAACTTAAGAATACAGGAATTACTGGAAAGCTAGGGAGATGGATATTTAGTTTTCTGAATCAAAGAACGCAAAGAGTGGTAGTAAATGCAGTTAAATCTGAAGTCTCGGAAGTCACGAGCTCTGTCTCTCGAGGTACGGTATTAGCTCCCTTCTTGTTCATCATAATAACGATTGCGGACATTGATGCAGATATTAATGACAGTATTGTGTCATGTTTCGCGGATGACAAAGATATGCAAAAAGATATTGAAAGAAGGTGCCTATGAAAAATTACAAAATAAAATTGAAACATCATTCAAGTGGCCAGAAGACAACAACAAAGAAAAATTCCACCTTCTAAGATATGGTAACAACGAGGTACTACGGAATAAAAGGTACGGAACTCTGCGAGACAAACAGAGTCAGGGATCGTGGATTAATAATAATGTCGTCGGATGGTTCAGAGAGCATTATTACATAAAAATTATAACAGCTAGAAAAATAATGGGAATCATCTGGAGGAGGAGTTTCCGCAGCAGAAAAGCAAACATCATGCTCAAATTATGCGAGAGTCTAATCCTACCAATAATAATTGAGTATTGCTAAGTACTCACAGGCCCATACAGAAAACGAGACATTGCGAACATAGAAATTATACAAAGGACTTTTACATCTAAGATAGAGGAAACGAAAGGTGAAGACTACCAGTCTCGATTACAATCCCTGAAACTCTACTCTGGAAAGAAGACGCGAGCGGTACACAATAATATATATATGGAAAATACTCGCTGGTTTTGTCCCTAACCTTAGAAATGAAATAGAAACGCACTGGAATGAGAGAAGAGCCCGATTTGTGCTGTCCAAGCTGCGGTGGAACAGGGGGCTATGAAAACGAGAATGGAAAATACCTTTAGAATACGAGGCCCAAAATTTTGTAATGCCCTGCCAAAGAACTGAGGAACCTCCAGCACACCAACCTGAATAATTTCAAGTTCAAAGTCCCTGACCATGACTACGAGGGCAGGAAGACATCGGAAAGCAATTCCCTCTTTCACCAAATCCCACAAATTAGGCGGGATGCTGTAGAATGGTCGATGTATAGACTGATAGATAAACAGTTGAATATAATGTATTTCTTTAAACTGTTTACTCGAAGCAAATAGTTTTGTAATATATTCCATGCACTCCGCCGGCCCGCCCGGCCCGGGCAGGGGCGGCTTAATGCTAATGCATGCATGCAATGCATGCGTAAATAAAATACTCAATGAATTTAAATTATTATTTAAGTTAAAAAAATAAAGTTAAAATTATTATTAATATTATTAATATAATATTGGTTCTATCCTCGGTTACTACATAACTCATAAGAATACCATAAAAGACAAATACAGCTTATCTAATATGTACTACACTGTAATGCATGTGACTGCATGCATAAGTAAAATTACCACGAGCCGCCACTGAGTCTGTCCCATGCAGTGACTTCGAATTTTCCTTAAATTTAGTGTGTGTGTGTGTATATATGTATATATAATTTTTACAGTTAACAATAAGAACCAATAAGCTCTTTGATGCATCGATACTCCTTCAACAAATTAAATATGTTCGTATAACTTCAGGAGTATTTTCCTGTGTAACAAATAAAAAAATTCACAGAATTCTAGACTGTATTGAAAATCGATTCCAGAATTTAATAAATTTTGTTAATTGTTTTCGAGAATGAAAAAGGAAATTATTGGAGAACAAAGATAGAAATTGTACACCTTCACTGAATGAATGTACGTTGTTGTCTTATTTGGGTTAACGTTTAATGTGAATATTTATTAATTCTAGATCAATCCGGCCTCGAATCGAACCGGTAAGAAAAACGCAGTATCAAACTGGTGTCGGTTCCCGAACCACCGTCGTCGGGAATCACTGATGGTGTGTCTATGAAACATTAGTCATGTTGAAAACGGCGACTCTTCGATAAGGTAAACTTGTATTATATTTCTTAGCCTTATTGCAGTACGGCGGAGGTACACGGCGCGTGACTACAGCTTGCGTGCCTCATCTTAATAGCATTTAAAATATACAATTCAATGCACTTTCATTAGTAGTTCGGTCGTACGTTTCACTTGAAACGTATAATCAAATTATTAATGAATGTACATCGCATTGGACATTCGAAATGCTACTAAAATAGGACACTAATGTATAATCAAATGTCTAATAGTGTTTAGAATGCGTTACTTTCACCAACTGATGATTGGAAGTAGGCATATGAAGTTTTGAAATAAATAATATATATATATAATATATAATTTTCACGAAAGTAACACGTGAAAAATATTTATGATGAATAAAACCACGAAGGAAAGGAAACACAGTGGTGCTCAAGCGCTTTCGTCTAATGACATCCTCAGGAACACTCAGTGTTCCTGAGGATGTCATTCCTTCGTGGTTTTATTTATATATATATATATATATATATATATATATATATATATATAGACTATATATATATATGAAATGAAAATGAAAAGGTTTATCGGCAGACTATAGTCCATATGACAAATATTATTAATACAATGACAGTTCACATACTAAGGATAGAAATATACAATTGATTAGAAATAATATCTGTAATGTCGAAGTTAAGTGGAGCTACAGACAGACGTTTTCGTACCAAGAATTCCATAGATTAGAGGATAAATGGCAGGACTCATGGATAGCCTGGATAATCGGGTTGGTTGAGTTTTTAATTCTTTGCATTAGACCGTATTGAGCACGTCTTGTTACCTCCGGGAAGCTCGGGACATTGCGGGTAGCAAACATTTGCGAAGCTGAACATCTCGGGGGTGATTTATGTAAGAGTCTAAAAGACCCGTTGTACAGCAAATTTAGGATTCTGTCAGAACCTTTTTTATAATTCACCCAGAGTTGCTGTCCGTATATATTACTGCAGAAAGTACGAAAGAGTGTCTTTAGCTTCACTTGTACAAAATCGAAAGTTCCTTATGGTCATATTCGCTTTAGCACACAGGCTTCGAGATTGTTTTCTTATATCTGAGTCATCACTCAAGGAGCTGGTAATAGTTTGACCCAAATACTTAAACTCTTGTACTTCCTCACTTACTTCACCATTCATTTTAAACCTTATATCAGCTGGCTGATTACAGCTTTTAGGATGAAATTGCATAACCTTAGTTTTTGTAACATTAAAAAGAATATCATGTTTCTGCGAATACACTTCGCAGACTTTTAGTAGCCGATCCAGACCTTTATATATATATATATATATATATATATATATATATATATATATATATAGGGTTGACCAACGTAAATAGACACCTTCGAGTTTTCCATGGTGTTTGATTTGTTAATAAAAGTGAATAAATAATAACAGATTTATTGAATCAATATATAGTGATGTACCGATTCCAAAATTTAGCCGATCCGATACCGATGCCGATTCTTTGCCTATATTTAAAAAAAATTATTCTCCTTCGTAAATTTTACTAACCTAATGTGAAAACTTTCAATTTTCATATTTTTACTTTTAAAAATTGTTTAAATGCTTTCTTTTCCTTAGCTCACTCCACAACATACAGTACCAGAATTTTTACTCAAATACCGTAGCTAAAATGATGTTAGAGTTTTATTACTCAGTAAAATGATAAAATAATTTTATTTTAGTTTTATAAATTGAATAAGATTATTTAAAGTAATTGGTTTTCCTTATGTTCAAGGTATTTTCAAGTCCCTGGTGGCCACTTTGAATAAAAAAATGGATATATAATTTGGGTTTATAAAATTATTAAAATACTTAAAATAAAGTCAACATAATAAGATGGTTTAATATATAAATTATAAAGTACAACTTAATATGAATTATTATTTATATAGTGATGTACCGATTCCAAAATTTAGCCGATCCGATACCAATGCCGATTCTTTGCCTATATTTAAAAAAAATTATTCCCCTTCGTAAATTTTACAAATTTATACAATTTGAAATTAGTATAAATTACATAAATAGTGTTTTTTGTCCGTTCAGTTTTCTATAAATATAGATTTGGTTTTGTAATGAAAATTTTAAAATTTCGAAGAATCGGTGAGAGAATCGGCTAAATTTGGCAAGATGCCGATGCCCAAAAAATGGCCGATTCTGCCGGTACACCACTATCAATATATTTAGAATAGTGTTGCTTTCCCCTTTTCATTATGTAAAACTGACACACGTTCTGGCATTCCATTGACAAGCTTTGCCATTTGTTCTTGAGGACTATCATCTTGGTGTCTATTTACTTTTGTCAACCCCCTCTGTGTGTGTGTGTGTGTGTGTGTATATATATATATATATATATATATATATATATATTAATAATTACGGACTATGGAAGAGTCTAATTTGTATAGAAGTTCGTATGAGAACATACATAATAGAATATAACAAAAGATAACATTACAACATGATAGAGAAAGAAATGAGACTGGAATTTTGATTAAAAAATGGTAAAAATTAATATTAATATCATGAATAAAAAAAAATGTTAATTTTTTAATTTTCAAGCTTAGTCTCATATATAAACTTTTAGGTTTGGTTTGCAAAATGTCCCATACGGATTCTTTACTCATTAATTGAACATTTTATTTGCAAATCTGTAAACCTTACCTAACCTAGCTTAATCGCACCTTAAGAAAATTTGTCGATAAAGTGTCGAATATTGAATTCAACGAGTGCTAGACATCTCGTCGAAAAGATATTTAATTTAAAAATGGTTTAGGTTAATTAGGTTTATATAGGATACGTTAGGTTGGGTTTGATTAGATTCGGCTGGGTGAGGAAGGGTAAGTTTAATTAGGTAAGGAGAAGCGTCAATAAAATTTACCATCGACATTTTTGGGGTATAGGTGCCAAGTGCCAGCGCTCGTAGTGTAGTACGGGGAGGGAGGGAGGGGGTTCTACTCCCGATGATACTGGTAATAATAATAATAATACAGGAGTTAGCGCAGTGGGTCGCATTAGTTAGCCTGAGCGTTGTGCCAATTTCTGGCCCTCCTGACTGTTAAAGGCGCGTGCCAATTCATTTTAGAGGGTATATTATTTGTAGAGGGGAAAAGGTTCGTTCAATAAGTCGCGATTTTGATTCTCAAACTTTATTGTAACGTCATATAATTGTAACGTTATTGTAACGTCATATAATTGTAACGTTATTGTAACGTCATATAATAGTACCATAAGGATAAGTTATATTCTATATTACTAAATTACGTTATAAGCCGTACTTTTCTTCGACTACTACTACTACTACTAATAATAATAATAATACTCACAATTAACTGTTAGAAATAACATCAACAGTAATAATTTTCGACGTGATAAAACCGCAACCATTAAAAAAAAAAAAAACGCCCCACAAAAACCATTGTTTTTCACGGTCATTTCTGACATGGTAACCTCACACCTGTCCGAGGTTTCCTTCTTAATAGGCAACACCTGTTCATGAGGACCCTCGCCTTAACGTTACCTTCAAACCTTTATTACATTAGACCCACGCAATTGCACGCTCCCCCAAAGTGTACACACGCAACTAACGCTGAGGGATATGGTTTTATATATATATATATATATATATATATATAGATATAGAGAGAGAGAGAGAGAGAAGAGAAGAGAGAGAGAGAGAGAGAGAGAGAGAAGAGAGAGGAGAGAGAGAGGAGAGAGAGAGTAAAACACAATAAAAGGCTTTATAAGTAAGACGTCGATTTTATCTAATTTAATATTTTCTTATTAAATATTTTGAACTATTTTATTAATTTGTAATTTTAAATAATTATTTTTTATATTTTTCAAGACTGGAAGAACTTCCCGAAATGTTGGCAGTCATAAAGACATTTGCCTCTACCTTTCTCTCTTTCTTCTACTTATATATATATATATATATATATATATATATATATATATATATATATATATATATATATATATATATATATATATATATAGGGTGAACCAAAAGTAGGTGGACAGTAAATGATAACGTTTATTTTGAGAATACATATTTAATTTTTTTGTATACTATAATACAAAATAAAATTTAAATAAATTTAGTTATAATATTTAATATAATATAACACAAACACCATAGTTATAATGAACACCATAGTTATAATATAATATAACACAAACCGTATTCAACCTACTGTCCACCTACTTTTGGTTCACCGTGTGTATATATATATATATATATATATATATATATATATATATATATATATAAAGTGGGAGAAAAGTCTTTAAGGATTTTATACATACAACTATTTAGTTAACAACATTATACAGATAAGTGTTCAAATGAGGAAATAAATCAAACAAAAAGCCTGTAAGAATTTTATTCATATAAATATTTTGTTAAATTGTAATTTAATCTTCAAAGAGTTCTCCATCCGTCATGATACATTTGTGGATTCTCTCTGTGAAACCCTTCAGTGTTCTTCTGAACATATCGAGTGGGATCCTTTTCAGTTCCTCATCTATTTTGCGGCCAAGGGCATTCATATCTGGATAGATGAAACCAGGAATGTAGTTTGTCACGCAAATAAGTCCAAAGCCAGAAATCACATGGGGTTAAATCAGGTGATCTGGCTGACTGGCCACTCGATGGGACCTCGCCACCCAAGCCATCTTCCTTCAACGTTCGTATCCAGAATCTCACGGGCAGCTGCAGAGTAATGTGGCGGCGCTCCATCATGTTGATAAAACCAATTCCTGCCAATGCCATTAGCAAACTGTGGTTTGTCTCTCAATAACGTTTTCCATCCATCCTATCTCTCGATATGTCAAAGGAAACGAATCCTGAATAACTAATGCACGCCCAAACTGTTAGTGTAGCCGTTTTAACGAGTTCACCCAATTGTATTCGGGTTTTTTTTTCGCCCAGTAGTGAACGTTGTGTTTGTTTCCTTTACTCGTTAAACCGAAGACACATTCATCTGAAAATTTGATCTTTCGAACGAAATCTAGATCACTGTTGAACTTTTGTCTCATTGTTTCAGCAAACTACAGACGTCTGTCAGAATGATCGTCGTATATGAGCTGAGAGTAAATGGGTTTGCAATCGTGGTACCCGTGTAATTTCAATATTTTTGCTACTGAAAACTTGGAAATAACCAATTCCTGTGCGACTTTTCTCGTTCAAGTTGTTGGATCGACTTTAAAACTGGCGAGGACATTTTTTTTGTTGTGATCTCCTGTCGCCGTTACTGGCCTTCCGCTTCTTGAATGATCTTTTACCAGGCTCCCTGTTTCCAAAAGTTTAAGCTTCTAGTATCGAAGAGTGGTTGCATTTGTTGGTGGTTTATTATATTTTTCTTGAAATAAACGCAAATTTTTTTCACAATTATCTTAAGAAATAACCCACGATACAAGATAGATTTTTTCTTCATTGCTCTATTCTCTCTTTACTGATATGGCGCTGAATGGGGCTTCAGCTTTCCTGTTCTAGTCTCGGGTCATTCCTGGCCTTGTATAGTTGCTTTGAAAAGTATCGCCATACACTGCAGTGATATCATTTGAATTTGTTTATTATTAAAGAATTATATGTATATATAAAATCCTTAAAGCAAGCCGTTTCTCCCACCCTGTATATATATATATAATCATCGATGCATTCAGAATTTAAGTAGAAGTATGAAGAGTTAAACATACTTCCGCCTGAATTGTTTATTCTGACGAAGGTTAAGCTTTTCACTCCACCTCATACCTACAGTTTAACGTGGAATCCGAACCACGCCCCACCGGCAGCCCAGCGTCTAGGCCACCCAGGGTACGCATTTATCTACCAACCACTTTCTTTATTGTGTGGAAGGATGAACAGCTGGGTTTTGCTGCGCGCCGCCTGCCGTCACCGGGTCTCGATCCCTGAGCCGATGGATTCGTAGTCAGCGACGCTAACCACTACACCACAGAGGCGCATTAAATATATACGTATATATCATGACCAAAATAGTTAGGAGGGATTATCAAAAAATTAACAAGTACTGATTAGAGAAAAAAGGTATTTGAACAAGATTTGGTCTTTTTTATAAGTTCCGAACTGTTATTGAATTTATAAAATAGATGAATGCAAATTCTGGAATGACCCTTTCAGTTATATCTTTCGGTTTCAGTAGAATTTTAGAACCTTCTGAATTAATGCTATGATTACATCTACGTATAAATGCGGTTAAACATTTCATTAGACTTATTCGTGGTTCTACAAGAATATTTCGGGGCAAACACTTTAATACTCCGAGAAACAGAGAAGAAAAACTGAAGATTTTATAGAAGATTTGTGGTCAGGATAAAACTAAATTGAACTAAGATTTATTATTAGCAGGCTCGCGGAAAACTTCAGATTTTAATTGATTTGCGTATCTCCCAAATTTAGATCCAGAACTGATAAGTATTCGTCATTTAATTTTGTCTATAAAATTTACTGTTGAAAATAAAAATACAAATTCTTATCATTTTTGGATCGAAAAATTCAGAGATGCGAAAATCATTTCAAATTTGAATTTTTTCGCGAACCTACTAAACCTTCCGACCTTACTCAAAACATTTGGAAATTAATGTACACTGTAGTTTTTTAAATATAAAAATACTATTAAATCTCGCTTAGTAAAGAAAACAGTCAAGATAACAGTTGGTTGTGTCCATTCTATCGACTCAAAGCAATTTCATTCAGTTTATATACGTAAAACGGAAACACTTTAAATGTCAGAAAAAACAGCTTAAATATGCTTGAAGAACTGCCAATAATTCTTAGGCATTGTTTAATCATACGCATACATATAATCATAACATTAATTGGCGAGGTTTTAAAATTCTAGTGAAAAACAGACGTGACTGAAAGGAACATTCTAGAATATGCATTTATATATTTTGTAAATAATTTCAATAACAATTTCTGAACTTATGAAATGGACCAAATCTTGTTAAAATACCTTTTCCCCTCAGTCAGTCCTTGTTCATTTTTTGATCATCCCTCCAAACTCGCTTTTTTATGCTTATATATATATATATATATATTATATATATATATATATATATATATATATATATATATGTTAGTGATGTAGGTCACATCCGCATCCGCATCCGCGGAACATCCGCACATTTTCTCGAATCCGCATCTGCATCCGCATCCGCACTTTGGACTGCGGATGTCGTGCGGATGTGGACCGTTGAGATAAAACGTCATTAATAAGCGGAAATTATCAAATTCTACTATAATAATAGAACTAGTTCATTGTGCGCAAAAGTGATGCAAGCGACAAGACGAGAGGCTGTTCTTGTATAAAGTTACTCTCTTGCAACCTACTTTGATCCACGTTACAAAGCTAAGTTATTTTCACCTAGTACATTAGAACGAGTTAAATCATCACTTGGCAAAGCAGTTGAAGAGCTTCAATCTCTTGAATCTGTCGCTTCGCCACCCACCAAAAGAATAAAAGTTTCAGTGACAGAACCAACACCTTCAACAAGCAAATCTATCACAGAATCTCTCTCTCAGTTTCTTGAGTCAAGCAGCGATGACGAGACCTACGTGATGTCAAAAGATGTAGTAAAAATGATCGAGAGCTATCACCAAGAAAAACGCCTGGCTGCATGTGACAATCCTATTAGTTGGTGGAAAAATACGCAGAATATCTATCCATACTTGAGTAAACTTGCAAGGAAACATTTAGCACGTCCTCCAACAAGCGTACCAAGCGAGAGATTATTTAGCAGTGCTGGATTAATATATGATGAAAAGAGAAACAGACTGGCAGCAGAAAAGGCAGAAAAATTAATGTTCCTTAAGCATAACCTTCCTATAATTAAGTTTGAATATTAAACGATGAACATCTTAGTTTACTTTATTTTAATTACTCATTTATAAATATGCCTAATAAAACTTTAAACTTAATATAAATAGTTATCAAGCTAATTAAAGATCTCTTTCTATAAGGGTGGAGGTTGGGGAAAGAGGTCGGTGGGGTGCATTTGAGTTGGGTTCACGTCCCGCATCCTGGTAACACAATTATGGTTTCTAATTGTGGCTGAAACTCAACAAAATATAACGAATTTATTTGCAGACGAATTCACTAATTGATTTCTATATTAGTTAGATGCTTGCTATTATTTTATATGTTCAGGGAAAAGTACAGCAATTATTGTACAATTAATCAATTATACTACATTATAGCTACAGCTCTCTCTATATAATAACTTATTATATACGTTAAACACAACAAATCTCGAATATATCCTAAAAAATAACGAAAATGTAGACATCCGCATCCGCATCCGCGGATGTTGAAATCAAACATCCTCATCCGCATCCGCATCCGCGGATGTGAAAAAAATGACATCCGCTACATCACTATATATATATATATATATATATATATATATATATGTAAAGAACGACGCTTTGTATAGGAGAATTATCCGTGCAAGATGAGAGCGAAAGAACGAAACAAATGAAAAAATGAGGTAACCACCCGGGAATCGAACCCGGGATCTTCCGATTGCCGGTCAGATATGATAACCATTACACCACGGGCCTCACTCAATCAAATGTCGTAATTCCTCTACATGCGCGCAGAAACCAATGCCCCAAAGGGCACCTCCCGCATGCCGTAACATTATATACATTATAACTGCAAACACGCAGTATAATTAACGTAAAGAACGACGCTTTGTATAGGAGAATTATCCGCGCAAGATGAGAGCGAAAGAACGAAACATGAAAAAATGAGGTAACCACCCGGGAATCGAACCCGGGATCTTCCGATTGCCGGTCAGATATGATAACCATTACACCACGGGCCTCACTCAATCAATGTCGTAATTCCTCTACATGCGCGCAGAAACCAATGCCCCAAAGGGGCACCTCCCGCATGCCGTAACATTATATACATTATAACTGCAAACACGCAGTATAATTAACGTAAAGAACGACGCTTTGTATAGGAGAATTATCCGCGCAAGATGAGAGCGAAAGAACGAAACATGAAAAAATGAGGTAACCACCCGGGAATCGAACCCGGGATCTTCCGATTGCCGGTCAGATATGATAACCTTACACCACGGGCCTCACTCAATCAAATGTCGTAATTCCTCTACATGCGCGCAGAAACCAATGCCCCAAAGGGGCACCTCCCGCATGCCGTAACCTTATATACATTATAACTGCAAACACGCAGTATAATTAACGTAAAGAACGACGAGGAATTACGACATTTGATTGAGTGAGGCCCGTGGTGTAATGGTTATCATATCTGACCGGCAATCGGAAGATCCCGGGTTCGATTGCCGGGTGGTTACCTCATTTTTTCATTTGTTTCGTTCTTTCGCTTTGATCTTGCGCGGAAATTCTCCTATACAAAGCGTCGTTCTTTACGTTAATTATACTGCGTGTTTGCAGTTATAATATATATATATATATATATAATATATATATTATATACACACACACACGAGGGTAATTCAATAAGTATCCACACTTTTTATTTTCACAATTTTATTTTCACATCTGATAGATTATATATAAACACATCACTCCTCGATATAGTCTCCCTGTTTCTCAATACACTTGGTCCAGCGATCTACACACTACCTAATGCCATCACAAAGGAATGTTTTTGGCTGTGTGCCTAGCCAGTCATGCAGCGCCTCCTTCAGGTCATCATCGCCTTGGAATCGCTGACCTCTCAAAGCGTCTTTTAGTGGTCTGAACAGGTAAAAATCCGAAGGTGCCAGGTCTGGACTGTAGGCTGGATGGTCGAGAACTTCAAATTTAAGTTCTTGAAGGTATTTTCTAGTCTGTGCAACAGTATGAGGGCGCGCATTGTCGTGTAACAGAATAACACCTTCTGACAATCTCCCTCTCCGTTTTGTGCGAATTGCTTGCTTTAACTCATTCCGAAGCATGTCAGAATACGATGCACTTGTTACTGTAGTTCCACGCTCTAGATAATGTTCAAGGATAGGGCCTCGTTTTCTGATATGCTTCGGAATGAGTTAAAGCAAGCAATTCGCACAAAACGGAGAGGGAGATTGTCGGAAGGTGTTATTCTGTTACACGACAATGCGCGCCCTCATACTGTTGCACATACTAGAAAATACCTTCAAGAACTTAAATTTGAAGTTCTCGACCATCCAGCCTACAGTCCAGACCTGGCACCTTCGGATTTTTACCTCTTTGGACCACTAAAAGACGCTTTGAGAGGTCAGCGATTCCAAGGCGATGATAACCTGAAGGAGGCGGTGCATGACTGGCTACGCACACAGCCAAAAACATTCTTGTGTGATGGCATTAGGAAGCTTGTAGATCGCTGGACTAAGTGTATTGAGAAACAGGGAGACTATGTTGAAAAGTGATGTGTTTATAACCTATCAGATGTGAAAATAGAATTGTGAAAATAAAAAGTGCGGATACTTATTGAATTATCCTCGTGCGTGTGTGTGTGTATATATATATATATATATATATACTGCTTCTTGCTTTCTTCCTTCATTTCCTGCTTGGTGTAATGTATTGTTAAGTACACGAAAGGCCGTGAAATCGCTTTTCCTTTTTCTTTGTGGGTATGCATCATTTATTAATTTCACGTGTTTAACTATGAAATTCATCCCACATATACTTACTTTATGTTACTTTATATGGGGTTTGAACGACGGTTCAGGATCAACCTATGGTAGACTCCTCTGTAGCATCCCACCTCTTTCGCTGGATTTGGCGAAGGAGGGAATTCCTTTCCGACCTCTTCCTACCCTCGTAGCCAGCCACGCATGGCTGGTCAGACTTTGCACAAGACCCTGTCCAGTTGGTTCTTGAAATTATTCAGGTTGGTGTGCTGGAGGTTCCTCAGTTCTTTGTGCAGAACATTAAAAAGTTTTGGGCCTCGTATTCTTAAGAGTATTTTCCATTATCGTTTTCATGGCCCCCTGTCCCACCACAGCTTGGACAGTACAAAATCTGCCTCTTCTCTAATTCCAGGTTGGTTCTATTTCATTTCTAAGGTTAGGGACAAAACCAGCGAGTATTTTCCATATATATATTATTGTGTACCGCTCGCGTCTTTTTTCCGGAGTAGAGTTTCAGGGATTGTAATCGAGACCAGTAGTCTTCACCTTTCATTTCCTCTATCTTAGATGTAAAAGTCCTTTGTATAATTTCTATGTTCGCAATGTCTCGTTTTCTGTATGGGTTTGTGAGTCCTGAGCAATACTCAATTATCGGTAGGACTAAACTCTCGCATGATGTTTGCTTTTCTGCTGCGGAAACTCCTCCAGATGATTCCCATTATTTTTCTAGCTGTTGTAATTTCAGTGTTATAATACTCTCGGAATTCTGCATCCGACGACATTATTACTCCAAGCTCCCTGATTCGTAGGTTTTGTGTAATCTGTTTGGCTTGCAGAGTTTTGTATCTCTTATTCTGTAGAACCTTTTTATTACCATATCTTAGAAGTTGGAATTTTTCTTCGCTGAACTTTTTATTGTTTTCTTCTTCCCACTTAAATAATATATCGATGTTATTTTGTATTTTTTCTGTCACCTTCGTCCAATATTTTCTTGCATATCTTTGTATCTTCTGCGAAACTTGATACAATACAGTCATTAGTAACTGCACGAATGTCCGCAATCATTATTATGAACAGGAAGGGAGCTAATGCGCTTGTGACTTCTGAGACTTCAGATTTAACTGCATTTACTACCACTCTTTGTGTTCTTTGTGTCAGAAAATTAAATATCCGTCTTTCTAGTTTTCCTAGGTTTGTATGCTATAATTCCATGGTCACATTTATAGAAGGCTTTAGCAAAATCAGTGTATATTACATCTATGTTTTGTCCTCGACACAATGTTTCCAATATTTTCTCCTGGTGGTCTAATATCTGCGATAGGCATGATCTTCCAGCTCTGAGTCCATATTGATTTCAGTTATATAAATTCTTTTCTTGTAAGTGGTAATAAGTACTTTTGCCTCTGATTATTTGTTCAAAGCACTTTATAAGGTGGGAGTTAAGAGCTACTGGTCGATAATTAATTCTTAGGCATTGCTATGTTACCACCTTTAAATGAGGAGGCAATGTTCGCGTTCTTTAATGGAAATAGAATTTGTCCTGTGTCGAGTGATTTTCTCCATAGTAAGTATAGTGGCTTGGCAATACTCTCTTTACATTTCTTCATATATATATATATATATATATATATAAGCAAACAACCACAAGGAAAAGGAAACACAAAGTCCGAGCGCTTTCGTGATATATTCACATTATCAAGGAGGAACAGAAAATAGACGGAGATTACAAAGTAAATGAGTTAAATAGACAAGCAAAAAGTTCACAATCGGCACCTCAAATTAAAGGCCTTAAAGCCCTCTAAAGATTTTTTCAATTGATAACATAATCTGTAGGCAGCTAAATTACTACATATATAAATTTTTTTTTACTGTATAGATGAAATTAGACAAGAAAACCAATACAGAGAACAAAAATTATTATAATGGTTATTAACACTAATATTTAATTTCGTGTATTCAACAGTACATCTCGAGGTGTACTATCCGTATATATATATATATATATATATATAAGGTTGTAACATATATTCTGCTCGATTTTTTAGTTCATTCAGAACAAAAATTAAGTGACTTGTAAGGACAAATTTGTTCGAATTTTTAATTTATTCACAACAAAAATTAAATGACATAATGACCAATTAATCATCAATATAATTCCCTTCTTTTTCTATAACCTCCTCCCACCTGTAGAAAAGCTTTTTATGCCACGTTCGAAGAAATAAATCCCTTGGTTTCGAGATAAAAAAATGCGATCACTTCGTTTTCGATAGCTTTCCTGGATTGCAACTTTTGTCCATCTAGGTGGTGTTGCAGACTTCTGAACAAATGGTAGTTTGAAGGTGCGATGTCCGGAGAATAAGGTGGATGAGGCATTTTTTCCCAACCAAATGCCTCCAATTGGGCAGTGGTGATTCGAGCAGTGTGAGGGCGCGCGTTATCCTGGTGGAATAGAACATCTCTGCGATTAATTAATGCGGGACGTTTTTCTTGTAATGCGATCTTCAGTCGTTGGAGTTGTTGGCAGTAGACTTCAGCTGTGATTGTTTGGTTATCTGGCAGAAGCTCAAAATGAATAATTCCTCGCATATCCCACCAAACACATAGCAAAATTTTCTTTGGATGGGGTCCATTCCTGGGCTGAGGTTCAGGCTTTGTTTCGTGGCTAAGTCACTGATGTCGACGCTTAATATTGTTATAGGGGACCCATTTTTCATCCCCAGTGACGATCCGATTCAAAAACGGTGCCTGCAGTTGCCGAGAATGCAGTGATGTGCAAATATCGATTCGATGTTGAAGATTCGCTTGTGACAAATCATGCGGAGAAAATATTCATTAGCCTAATCCTACACTAACCTAAGTCATTCTGTATCATTCTGTATCGTGATAGTGATAAAACATGTGCGAACCTGTCGCCGCATGTATTTTGCAACATTTCTAAAACTATTTCACATTATCTTGAGGTTATTCTATTAACTATCATCCATTTCTAATCGAGCAGAATTTATGTTACAACTTGATATATACCTTTCAACCTTTCAAATGCGATGATTTCCGTGCGATGATTCCTCATCCACGAAGAGACCAACGCACGAAACAACATAAGGTTCATAATGTGTATATATATATATATAATATAATAATATATATATATATATTATATATATATATATATATATATATATATAATATATATACTGTGTGTATTATATATATATAAATAATATAATATAATATAATATAATATAATTATTGCTTTTTCTAATTTTTTCTAAGTAATTTAACATTTTGGAACGAAATTTGTAAATACTTTTTAATGAAAATTCTTGGACCTAAAATGAAAAATTAAAAAAAATAATTAATTTTTTTTAATTTTGTTTTCATTGAACTTGAGACCTCTTCACCATCTCTTGAAAACAAGGCACTTCAGAGATGGAGCGGGAAGCTTATATATATAAAAAAGCTGAATTCAGCTTTATGTTTACGTGTAATTAGGATCATTATTCATTAATGGTGCAGTTTTTTTTGTGGGGGATGGGTCTTTTTTTTTAGGAAAGGGGGACTTATTAATTTTAATTTTTCTATATATACGTAGATATTTGAGGTATAACGTATGTATACATTACAGTAAAAGTTTATTTAATAACATTAAATATACGTAATGTAAACACACACACACACACACACACAAACAATATATGAGTGTGTATATATATATATATTTTAAATGAAGATCAGTTTAGAGAATATAAAATTTTATAATGTTTTACATTTTTAAATCTTTTAATGTAAAGAGGTTAACTAATTCAACAATATGAAATTTTTTTTTAAAAATTCAGTGATTTAAAGTTTTTTTAATAATTTATCTTCGATAATTAATCAAAGCTTTGATTGAAGACTTTTTGGTTTTAAGTTTCAGTAAAGGAAAAGTTGATATTTTTTACATCTGGAAGTAATTATTTATATTTTGCATTTATATTAAGTTATAACATAATTGTCTACTTAATTTGGAGAATTTTATATATATATATATATATATATATATATATATATATAATAGTGGGGTTGTTTAACTTCCTTCGCAACATCTAAACTCATATTACAGAGGGGGACCTACAGCTCTATGTGAGACCCGAACCACGGGTCGCTACATAATCTGGACGCAGAGGACGACCTCCCATCTAACTACTCTCCAGACCCAATTTCGCCTAACTTCAGGATGTTTTATATATATATATACACATATACACACAATTTAGTTAGTTACTTTAATTGAGTTTGAACAGGGTGGTGTATCGGGGCCAAAAAAAGTAACGCGATACGATACTAGCTAGATACATTGGCAAAAATGTATCTCGTTACGATACTAGATAGAGGGATAATATATGTATTGCGATACGATATATATATATATATATATATATATATATATATATATATATATATATATATATATATGACATTATTATGAAACAACTGAATTACTGTATTTTCTATTTTTATTGAATTTTACAAACAGTAACTTCTCAAACAATTCGTCAGACATTCTGTTTCTCTTTGAAGGAAAGAGAGTATCGCGTTACTGACACTTATGTGTATCGTATCTTTCTAGGAAGTTGTTTAATGAAAGTTTAAAAAAGGTATTATAGTATCGTAATTGAAAAGGAAGTTGATCATAAAAATATCCTTAGTTTACCTTATACCATGTAAACTTTAAACATCTTCCGACCTTACTTAAAGTAATTGGAATTAACGTAGTCTTTAAGTATGAAAATACAGTCAAATCTCGTTTAATTTAAAACAGAAATTATGGATATTTATAAAAACAACGCGAGAGAAAAAAAATTCGAGGTCTTAAGCTCACCAAGTCGCACCACCACCACCACCACCACTTCGTTACGGCTTTGTATATTATTTTCAGGGTGGAGATTGTTTGCTGCAGATTGAGTTTTTAGAGAACGTAAAGGCTTCGCTATTTCACGAAGGAACTTCACCCAAAACCATTTCAGGGAACATGAACAGTTTACGGTATCATGTAGAGGATGAACGCACAAACGAGAATGTACTAACTGGACGTAACAATGATCCGCGTGATTCATCATATTTAAATGAATAGTCCATTTCAGTTACGGAAGTCACGGGTTAACCAAGAACGTAAGATTCAAGAGACACAGCTCAAGAAAGAAAGGAGTTAAGGAAGAGAGAAAAAAATAAAAGATTGGATTAACTGAAAATAAAGCGAACGAAAACTATTTCCTACCGTTCTATTACTCAGAAGCGCGTACAACTTTTACGCGACAATAGTATTAGTACGTGTATAGGGCAAACGAGGCTTTAGAAAAGAACTGGTGACAGAAGTATTGGAAAGTTTGAAAGGAATAATGAAAAGAAAAGCTTTGGAGTACTTTTACACCACGCGTACGCTTATCTCATAACCCATTTGCTTAATAAATAACATGAAACGCTCCACTACTTAATATATTGTATACCATGAATTTTTGAAGGATTTTATATATTAATTTATTAAAAAGGCATCATTTTATCATGAAAATTAAAGACTGCTTCGCTGCTAGGATGAATATTCAAAATAATCATATCGTATTCTCTTGCACCTAATTGAAGAAGCACTGATCCAGAGAAGCTTCCAGCTGGTCAGAACCCCTTAACTAACTGCTGTCACAAAATCCTCCAAGTGATTGTTATGTGTAGGCAACTGGGCATAAGTGGGGTCGAGTATGTGATAATTCTCAGATGTAGTGGGGTAACTATTTTTTGTGAGGTAACACGTTTGGCCCCTCCGAACATTAAAAAGTTTATATAAAAATATAGAAGCATTTTTACTGTCGGAAAAAAGATATGTTGATCCTGGTTAGGTTAGGTTAGATTGGCGTGTACCTCACTTTTTAATGATTTGAGCCCTCAGTTGTGTTGGAAACATCGCGCCTTCTCGGTTCAATGAAATTAAGGTTACCTTACCTTATGTTGTTTCGTGTGTTGGTCTCTCTTCACACGGAGGTCAAGCTGGTGGCCCCGCCTCTAGGTCTGGCCTGGTGGAGGAGCGAGTTACTTTCTTGCGCTCTCCACCGTACATAGCCAGGCACGCCCGGCTCATCTGGTACTGTCCTGAGCCAGGCATCCAGTCTTTTCTTGAAGACTTCAACTTTGACCCCCGTTACGTTTCTGAGGTCTTTAGGAAGCTGGTTGAAAAGTCTTGGCCCCCTGACAACCAAGCTATTTTCCTTCAGGGTTGAGGAGGTCCCTTGTCGTGCTTTTAATTTGGGAACACTACACATTCTGCCTTTCCTATTTTCCAGTGTTGTTTGAATGGTAATTGGGTTTAGTTTTAGGTTTGGTACCAGTTTTTCGATCATTTTCCATATGTAGATTATGATGTACCTCTCTCTTCTTCTTTCCAGTGAGTACAGATTTAGTTTACGTAGTCTTTCCCAGTAGTTGAGTTCTTTACAGCCATCAATCTTGGCTGTGAAATGCCTTTGCGTTTCTTCTAGTTTATTGGTTTCTTCCTTTTTATATGGGGACGTCAAAACTGAGCAGTATTCAAGTTTTGGTATAATCAGTGTTTTTAGCAGGGGAATCATTACTGTCCTGTCCCTTCTCTTGAACGTTCTTAGAACCTGTCCGGCGACTCTTTTTGCTTTATTTATCGCTATCTGATTTTGTGTTTCGAATTTCGCATCATCTGTCATTATTATCCCGAGATCAATCGCTTTCATGCTTCTCTGAATTTCCTATCTGGAGCATAATATGCAGTCTCTTTAAGTTCTTCTTTTCTACCATATCTCAAGAGTTGAAATTTCTCGGCGTTGAATGACATGTTGTTGTCTTCTGACCATTTGTATATTTTGTTCGTGTCCCTCTGCAAGGCCTCCACGTCATGTACATCGCTGATTTTTCTGCTGATCTTTGTATCGTCTGCAAAGGATGTTACTATACTATTGCTGTTTACTCCGCTGTCTATGTCTGTTAGCATGATAATGAACAGGAGTGGGGCCAGTACTGTCCCTTGTGGTACTGAGCTGCGTACTTCCGATTCTGATGATGATATACCTTGAATTTTGACGACCTGCAGACGATCCCTAAGGAAGTTGTAGATCCATTTTCCCACTTTGCCTGTTATTCCCATGTCTTTAATTTTATGTCCTATTATACCATGGTCACATTTATCGAAAGCTTTAGCAAAATCTGTGTATATAACATCGTAGTTGTCATTGCCTTCCAATGCATCTAGGATATTGTTGTAGTGCTCTATTAGTTGTGATAGGCATGATCTACCTGATCGGAATCCATGCTGATTTTCGTTGAATCTTTCCAGTGTCTCCAGGAAATCATAAATTTTCTCTCTAACTATTCTTTCAAATACTTTGGTGAGGTGGGACGTCAATGACACTGGTCTATAGTTCTTTGCTTGAGATCTGTCCCCTCCTTTATATATAGGGACAATGTTTGCTCTTTTCAAGATGCTCGGTATTTCCCCAGTGTCTAGGGATCTTCTCCATATCCAGTATAAAGGTGTAGCTATTTCATTTTTACAGTTTTTAATCAATAATGGTTAATTATATATATATATATATATATATATATATATATATATATATATATATATATATATATATATATATATATATATATATATATATATAAATTAAAAAAAAGTTGGTACCTCGCTTATGCGGAGATGTGCACACATGTGTGTGTATGTGTGTGTGTGTGTGTGTGTGTGTGTGTGTGTGTGAGCGAGCGTGTATGCACAAGTACGTTTTAAGGGCTTCGTAGAACAATATGAATAATCTCTAACATACAAACTTTCCAACGATACGATAGTTCAGAAATGTTTTCAGAAATAGGAATACTGCATGACAACACCTATTACTCTGAAACCAAAACCCACCGCAAACTCTTACTATATATATATATACACACTGCAAAAGTGATATCATTACTTCCATCTCTAAAAATAAAGACTAAATATCTACTAAAATGGCCTTCCGTTAAATTTAATTAGCTATTCGGAGGTTTTGGCTTCAGAGAGTCCTCTACTGCTTTTTGCTTTTGAGAACTCCCAGTACTCGGGATCCAGACGGCCAGCACCTCCTACTACCTTTACTATACAAGGAACATCGGCTACTTCCTAACTTAAACATTACCATTCGTTAATAGAATACAACGAATGATTTTAAAAATATAGCAGGTTTGTTATGACAATCCCTCTCAACCTATTCTTAAACATTTACTGCAGTGCTCAAGTGACCGCTGATGGAAGACTGATCCACTTTTCAGTCATTTTATAACCGAAAAATTGTTTTACTACGTTTTTTTCAAACCTCTTACCCTTAATTTTAAAGCTGTTGTTTCTCTTAATGTTCCTATCGTTCCGGTGAAAGAAGCGACCATAATTTATCAAAACGAGTTAAGATTTTAAAATTTTTTAATTAACTTGATTCTTAGACGCTTAGTTTCGAACGTATACAAATCCAGTTCTGTGAGTCCAGCTTTATATAGTTTATTATTACGTAAGAGCGGAATAAACTTTGTCGCTCAGCCATGAACCTTTCCTAGCTTGTCTATATCCTCATTCATACGCATGACGATCAAAACTAAACGACAAATTCTAAGTGAGACATAACGAACGACTTACTGTACAGTATATAAAGGCAAAAGCGATATCTTTAGATTTATACTCAAATTTACGAGAGATAAGACCCATTATACTTTATTAACCTCGCTGCTATATAGTAACTGAACATTGTTTTAATAATTTTAAATCCTTAGTAACAATGACTCTTAAACCGTTTTCCTCCAATACTACTTTTAACACGCTATCAGACATTGCGTCATTAGATTCCTCTCGCGATAACCTACACGCGTGACTTTATATTTATTTACGTTAAATCGCATTTGCCATTTATTGGACCAGTCTGCCGAATTAATGAGATCGCTTCGCAAATATTCCTATCCCTATCCGTTGATTACTTTGACCACATTTACATCTCCGTGATTTGATGAAGAAACATTCTTAACTGCGTGATTAACCCTTAAAATCACGGAACAAAATTTACCTTTTACTATCCATTTAATAGTGGTATTTTTTCTCACTATTACGTGTTCACATTACATTTTTCATGAAATTCATGTTTCAAATGACGTTTCACGGGAATTTCGTTGATTGTGTGAATACTTTTGGAACAAACATTTCTCGTGGTTTTTGAGGAATTCGTCGTTTCATAAGAATGAAATAACTACAGCTTTGTATTGGACACGGAGAAGATCTCTGGAATCGGAAGAAATACCATACATCCTAAAGAGAGCGAACGTTGTTCCTATATATAAAGGAGGAGATCAATTAATTAATCGGCAACAGTCGGGGTGTGGAAATGTATCGAATGTGTTAAATGCTATTCAGCGACGAGATTTTGAAATTTTTCAAATCCCGATTGTTGCCGATTAATATGTAAACGACCAATCAGTTTTAAACGGAGCGCGATTCAGCGGTGAAAAACGGCAACAAACAGCTGTGTGATATAAGCTTGAGAACCAACATTGTTTTCGATCAGAAAGATCGTGCCTATCACAATTAATAGACCATTATAACATTATGAAGCACTCGAAACCAATGACAATTATGAGGTAATATACGCAGACTTCGCCAAGGCATTCGATAAGTGTATTCAGGGAATAATAGCATATAAAATGAAATATATGGGAATAGCAGGCAAAGTAGGAAATTATATATACAGGGTGTTTCAGAAGTCAGGAATCAGAGGAAATATTTTTAATATATATATATATATAATATATATCGGGTGGTCCGAAAAAAATGACGCATTTTTAAAAAATTAATATCTCAGTAACCCCCTTCCTTATCATGACAATTTTTATATGCAAGATACTTTCAAACTTCTTTTTTTGAATGCAAGAAACGGAATTCTGATATCATTTATAGTTTTCTCGCAATTAACAAAAGTAACAACATGGGTCAAAAAAACAAAAATCGCAATATAATATCCGTTTTTTATACGATATCATTTTTATACGATATCATGCGATATTTTTGCAAGTTATTACAAAACTCTACAGGAATGAACAAGTCAAATTGTGGATATTTTTATTTTTTAACAATTCGTCAGTACCCTTAATGATGTTGTCAGAGGAAGATCGTATTCTCATTAAAAATTACTGTGAAAAAGGATGGAAGACTGGAAGGTTATTGCAAGAGTTTTCCGGCAAAAAGTGGAAAAAGGCGTGCAGTGGAAAGACTCTTAAGAAGATTCGCGAATCGGGAAGTACTGCCAGAAAACCAGGAAGCGGTAGACCTAAAACAGCTTCGGTTCCAGAAAATGTGGATTACATCAACGATAAAATCTGCTCTCAAGAAGATAAACCAGGAAGTCATTTGTCACAAAGAACAATTGCTAAACATTTGAATATTGGAAAGACTTCTTCTGTACACCGAATAATTAAAGCACAAAAACTAAAAGCCTTCAAAAGAATAGTATCTTCTAGAAAAAGTGATACTGTTAAGGATAAAAGAAAAACAAGGTGCAGAAAGTTACTTGATAATTTCTCTGTCGTTGATATTAAAAAGATAGTCTTCACGGATGAAAAAGATTTCACTCTAGAAATTCCGCGAAACCGTCAAAATGATGTTGTCTACGGGCGTGGTAAAAAGTGTGACATTTCAATAAACAGATTGTATCATGAAACGTCAAGATTCTCCAAAAAGGTTATGATATCTGCAGGGGTCTCTTGGAATGGCAAGACAGATGTTCATTTTATTGAAACTGAAAAGACAAAGGTGAATTCTGCAAATTACATTGAACTTTTAAGAACAAAATTGTTGCCGGATTGTCGTCGCTGTATCAAGAAAATGATTTCATATTTCAACAAGATGGAGCACCGTCGCATACAAGCTACGCCACACAGTCGTTTCTGATTAGCAATACACCAAAATTAATAACGAAAAATGAGTGGCCACCACAAAGCCCAGATTGTAATCCTATGGACTACTCAATTTGGGAGTTACTAAAAGAGAAGGTTTACCGAGGTCGACGAGAAAAATTCACCGAATCAGAATTAAAAAGTAAAATACTTGAATCTTGGCAAGAAATTGGCATTAATGAAGTAAGAAGTATTATTTTGTGTGGAAGAAAAGACTTAGATTAGTGTGTCAACAGAGTGGTGGTCCAATCGATCATTTACTGTAAATTAATTAGTTAAATTTCTGATTAAATTTTTCCTTTCTCATGATATTCGTTTTTTTGACCCATGTTGTTACTTTTGTTAATTGCGAGAAAACTATAAAAGATATCAGAATTCCGTTTCTTGCATTCAAAAAAAGAAGTTTGAAAGTATCTTGCATATAAAAATTGTCATGATAAGGAAGGGGGTTACTGAGATATTAATTTTTAAAAAATGCGTCATTTTTTTCGGACCACCCGAATATATAATATTTCCGATAACTCCGGGCTTTTGAAACACCCTGTATTAAAAAGCGTTAGTAAGTTGTTACAGCCCAAGGAATATCATCGCCAGATTCGGAGGTATGTAAATTAGTACCCCAAGAAACAGTATTAGCTCCACTACTATTCATAATTATGCCAACCGATATAGATAATGAAGTAATTAATAATAGTACAGTAACATCCTTTGCTGATGATACAGAAATTAGCAGAAAAATTAAACACTCCACTAATATAGAATCCTTACAAACGGACACAAACAGCACATACAGATGGTCAGAAGACAACAGAATGAAGTTTAACACCGAAAATTTTCAGTTGTTACGACACGGAAAAACTAAAAAAACTAAAATCTAGAAACTACTAAATGCCTCAAATAAACAGGCAGTTCAAAAGTAAAAAAAATTTAGGGGTTATAATGACTAACGATGCGAAATCTGAAGCACAAAGTAAGATAGCAACAGACAGATCTGTAATACTGTTCGGCCTTAACGTCCCCATAATAAAAAAAAGAAATTAATCAGAAGACATTCAGAGAAATTTCACAGCCAAGATCAGTGGCTGCGAACAACTGAACCACCTGGAAAAATTACGTAAATTAATGCATTTTAATTGCAATAACCGCACAGAATAAGATTGCCTTTTTCTTTTCCAGCTTATTTCAGGACAGTTGTTGCACTCAAAATTTGCATAAAGGCGAAGGAGTTCAACGGAGTATGATCAAACAGCGTAAATACTGGTTTCGCTTAAACGAACCTTTTTTGGGGTTCTGGATAGCGTGATCAGTAACGCGCTGACTCCGAAACCACGCGATGCGGGTTCGAGTACCACTAGCCTTTTCATTTTCCATCTCAATTTATATTCGTTGGAAAGTATAAGAGAGAGAGGTACACCATAATTTACACATGGAAAATAATAGAGAAACTAGTTCCTGATCTCAAAAGGAATCCTATAACTGTCCAAACAACATTGGGAAATAGGAAAGGTAGAATGTGTATTGTTCCCAAACTAAAGGCTAGACAAGGAACATCCTCAACCTCGAAGGAAAATAGCTTTGTCTCCAGAGGGCCAAAACTATTTAACCATTTACCCCCAAAACTAAGGAACACGAATGGTGTCGATGCGAAAGTCTTTAGAAGACTAGACACCTAGCTCAGGACAATTACCGATGAGCCGGATTAACCTGTGAGATGGAGAGCTCGAGAAAGTAACTCCCCCTTTCAACAAGCCAATTCTAGAGGGGGCCTCAGCCCTCACCTTTGAGCAATAAGAGATCGGCGCGCGGAATTACTACAACAAGGTTACAAGGTACGTGGGACGGTCAGAAAATAAGTTTACACGGCGTATAATTTCGTAACTAAAGGACCTACATTGATTATGTTTGTATCAGGTGAATTCGTTAATCATTGTTGGCAACACTGTACGTCGATTCGGTTGCCATCTACTGTACATTGGTTATATGAGTCAGTTGCAGTTGAACATGGCGGCTCGACTGGAACAGTGCCCTGTCATTTCTACAACGATATTCCGAGTCTGTCAGTGGTCAAGAATTTCTCGAGCATTTTCACAGGAGACGAGACATGGGTTCATCACCGTACTCCGGAAACAAAACATGCCAGCGTGGAATGGAAACACCCTGGGTCCCCGCGACCAAAGTAGTTTAAGATTGTGAGGTCCGCTGGCAAAGTGATGGTTCCCGTGTTTTGGGACCAGAAAGGCGTTCTGCTCGCAGACTTCATGAAAAAGGCACAACAATCAATGCAGCTGCATATTGTTCAACACTGGAACGTTTATGAGCGGCCATTAAACGTAAACGTCCTGGACTGCTCCGTAGGGCAGGGCACTGTTCCAGTCGAGCCGCCATATTCAACTGACTCATATAACCAATGTATGGTAGATGGCAGCCGAATGGACGTGCACTGTTGTCAACAATGATTAACGAATTCACCTGATACAAACATAATCAATGTAGGTCCTTTAGTTAAGAAATTATACGCCGTGTAAACTTATTTTCTGACCGCCCCTCGTATTATACATACATACATATACAATTAAAACCAACTACAGTATGAACTTAAAACAATTTAAATATTGACGAATATCAGAGCGAAAATAAAAATTAAAACATGAGAAATTATACAGTTAATACAATTACACTATAAAATATTATAAAAGTAACCCTAAAAGGAGGCTTACCTTTAAGATAAGAATAAATGTAAGTAAAACCATTATAAATAATTTAGGGGAACATTATGGAAAAGTTTAAAATGTAAAACATTAAAATCTATAAAATGTTAAAAGGAACAAATGAGGTACGAGTTACTCATTCACAGACGCACCAAAGAATATGGGAAAGATTGAAAAAATGTTGTTAACCGGCACTAACTTGGTTGGTTGGTAGGTAGGTAAAGGAAGTTTTATTGAAGAATATTGAGGTTATGGAATGGGGTATAATGATTTGTATCCGGTTTACGTTTAAAAATGAGCATTGGCTTTAGCAATTATTGAAAAGTTAAGAGTTAATTGGGTGGTATAACTGATGGGAGTGGGAACGTATATGTGATTGGGAGGGATTTGTAAGTCTATTATTACGGCTACTAATACCCTCGTGTTTATCGATACGAATTTGGGAGTTGGCGTGCAGTCATGCCAACGTACTACGATGCGCAATTGTCAAATGTATATTTGTAAATAACCGATGAGCGTAAGGGCTTTAGAATTATACCTTTAAAGCTGAGAAAGGAGTGTAATTTGCGTTCTGCGTAAATACATTTAATAGAAATTTGTGTATAAAATCTATTGATCAGTTTCCCAATTTTCCTCTTCAACACGAGACTTTCGGGTCCACGGTAAGGAAGTTTAAAATATACAACCTTCTTCCGTACTGTAGTGACGACGATTTTAGTTTTATTAGAGAATTTTAAGTTCATGAATCTTTTTATTACACTGTCAATAAGTTTAAAAAGGAATCCATTACCTAGTAAGAACTTTTTAAGGAATTCCAACTCGGCATGAAGAAGTTGGTAGTTGGAGCAAATCTCGTATGAACGGCAAAGGAGGGTAAGAATAAGGTTACGTTGTACTTAAGTGGTGCGAAACTGTCAAATTTCATTCCCAAACCCGTGAAAGAAGTAGGTTTACGAAAAACTGATGTTACGAAGTGATTATTGCTACGCGTAATATTTATGTCCAAGAATGGCAAAGAATTATCGTTTTCCGTTTCAGAAGTGAATTTGATGTTATTACGTTTTGAATTTAAGTATTGAAGAAAAAGTTCAATATGATCGCAAGATTACAGGCTTCGGAATGAAATTTGAGTTTTGCACCACTTAAGTATTTTCGCTGTGATATTTGTCAATATTTAAATTGTTTTAAGTTCATAGTTGGTTTTAATTACACACACACACACACACACACACACACACACACACAGTACCTATATGAATGATTTCAAGACAAGACTAGCTGGACAGGTTCCTGTGCAAAGTACCTGACCAGCCAGCCATGCGTGGCTGGCTACGAGGGCAGGAGGAAAGCAGAAACCAATTCTCTCCTTTACCAACTCCCGCAAATGAGTGGGATGCTGCAGGAGGGTCGACCGCAGGTCGATCCTGAACTAGCGTTCGAAACCATCGTAAGGTACGGTGTATATATATATATATATATAATATATGAACGTTAATATGATTTTAATATAAACCAGTAAGTAGGTTAACTTGAGAGGTATTTATTATGAGTTAGAATAAAAAATTCCCCTTTTCTAATATATTTGTCCTCTTTGATTCAAACGATTACTCATTCTCGGCGACTTTTCGTTCATCTGTTTACGGGAGTGTGTAGGGAAATTATAATATCATAATTGGGAGAAGCTCCTAATGAAGTGTTTTACTAACAAAATCTCAGATAAACAGGAAAATAATTTAGAAAAAGTGTCTAAAATGAAGTAAAAAGCAAAATCCCTTCGTATGTATAATAATTGATTTGCATATACGATGATCCAACCCGATTTCGAAAGCTTTGCTAGTTGCGATTCGCCCTCCACGATATGATGTATCTGTAATATTGCATAGGCTTCGTTCTGCAGCATGGAAATCTTTTCATCTCCACGTATGTAAATCCAGAATCTCCGAAAGCACAACTGCCAATAGTCATACACGTTAAACGTTGACAAGCTTTCCCGAAAAGGAATTTTTGATTTATAAATGAGAAACACAGAGAAAGAGAGAGGTAGAGAAAGTGTGAACGAAAAAAAAATATAGCGAAACTCGAAAAATAGCAGTAAAAAAAATAAAGTGAAATTCTTTGCTTTTAATCTGGACATTGGCTACATGCGCCACCTGTCAATAATTAAACGAATCAGACATGTTTCCCATTGTCTGTCCTTTGGGTTGTGCCACTTTCTGTATAGTTTTTCCATTTTCTCTGCGACACTTGGCACCATGTACGATACCCGTGCGTGTGTGTATATATATATATATATATATATATATATATAAAGTAATGGATGGAAGGACTATGTGTGGATGTATGCATGTATATATGCATACACTATGTATGTACGTTTGTAGTTACTGAACACTATGTATAGAGAGTAATTGACAGGTGGGCACTATAAATATAGCCCATTTTGCGTGGCGTGAACTAATATATATATATATATATATATATATATATATATATATATATATATATATATATATACACACACAAAGTTTTTACATTATACGTGATGTATTTATGTAAGTGTATAAATTATATAAAATGTATACAATGAAAATTTAAATTACAAATGACAGGCACTCTTTTTTTTCAGCCTTTTTTTTCCTTTTTAATTACAAAATTTATATTTTCATTTTGTACCTCTACGACGAACATGAAAAGTTACTTCTAAATGGAGTGAACTTTTAATTAAATATAAATGTTAAAGCATAGACATGACGTTTGTCTATGTTCTTATATTAAATTCATGTTTATACTATATATATATATATATATATATTTTTTTTTTTTTTTAAGATATATATATATATATATATATATATAATGTTAAGATATATATAAGGAATATATCTTTATCGTGCTTGCATCTTCAGCGCTTGAAGTATTTTATTAAATTATTTTCAGCTTTCGTCTTAGAAAAGAAACGCTAAAGACGATACTGCGCTTATTGCTTCTTTGTGTATTCATCAATTTGAAGTGAGGATGATTATTTAAAGTCCAGTTTGTTTTTATTGTTTACTCGCTTGGATGATCCGTTCATTTCGTTACGGTCTCGCAGGAACGACATCAAGATAAAGTGACAGCTAGAAAATTATTCCAGTAAACTCGGATGTTCCTGTAGTGTTGTTACAAATGTTGTTACAACTAAAAAAAAATTATATTTAATGTTAAGAAAATATTAGTTTGGATTTGTAGATTAACAAATTAATGGGTTCAAAATTATCCGTCTGTGCAGTTTTGTTAAAAGTGAACTAAATAAATGATGTTCGAAAATAAGTTTGGTTTAGATTAAACGCATAGAAGATCGTATTTACTTGGAATTAACCAATTTCAAATTGGCCACATAAAGTCAAACTAAATTCCAAGTAAATATAATCTTATGTGGGTTTAATCGAAACAAAATTTATTTGTGAGTAATGTCATTTAGCAGTTCAATTTTGACAAATTGGGCTTCATAATTTTGAATACTTTACTTTGTTAGTCTATAACCCAACAATTTATTTAAATTGACTATAGAGAATATAGAGAATATAGAGAATATAGAGGTTTCCATCTACTCACGTTTTCACGGATCATTTCCAATAATCCACCCTGTTCGTTCCTGACCCTTGTTCTACAGTCATATATCACTCCCATGCTTATTTAAGCAATAAGAAATTATATACACCATTAACAGAACCTTTTGGCGTGGATTCATTTCACGCTTATACGCATAAATTATAAAACACTTTGTACTAATCTTGTTTACTTCACTGTTTGCGCAGACTATGCCAGCGCAACATTCTTTCCTCCGTTTTAACATCCATTCAAATGTAATGATGGGGTTGTTTAGGCCCCTTCGCAACATCTAAGGACGTATGACGGACTATGTGGAATCCGAATGACGTGCCGCTACATATTCTGGGCGCGGAGGACGGTCCGCTATCCAGCTACTCTCCAAACTCGATGCCGCTTAACTTCGCTGATTGACGGGAAGCGGTGGTACGACATTGGCCTTTCACACCCTTCCGAAACCGTCATCACTGTGGTAAAACTGCCAATGGTCGCGCATCGGTCCTAATGTCGCGCATTTGACTTAAAAAAAACTCCCCACAAAATAGCGTTACAGTGAAGGAAATGAAATTCACGTCAAACATTACTTCTAGTAACGAAGTCAAATGCGCCGCGACCATTGGCAACTTTACCCTAATTCTCGTTTAATTAGCGAATATTTTCCACGCATCATTCGCGCTTCCGAAATTACTATCCTTACTTTTTCATTCACTTCTAGAGGGCATTGAAGATGCCAAATAAACATTTTCATCAGCAGTTCAAAAGTGTCGGAAGGAGTACGCCTTCACGTAAAAACTGTCACTGTGGGTATTCTAAAAAATAGCCGTTTACCCTACCCATTACGCAGTAAACATTTTCAGCTCTTCTTTCGGTTTCTGAAACACTCTCATAACCTCCAACATTTTTCCACTTACGGAGATATCACGTACTGGGATGCTGACTCTTCTTATCTCCTCACATCAAGAACCTTATTTTCATTTCCATTCAGTTTTAGCAGTTCTAATTTCACAATTTTTTTCCTAACATTTTTATTTGAGATTTTACAAAAAAGTTTCAACGCGCTAAAATTTTAAATTAAAATTTTCGAAATTATACACTAAAACCAAAACTACGCAACAAAAATAAATGTTCTGCCAAAAAATTATTATAATTTTAAATTGTAATAATGTAATATTTATTTTTACCAATAAAGAATGAATAAAGATTTACGTGAAAGAAAAAATGTACAGTAGACAAAAAGTACTCTACAGGAAAATTTATATATATACATACAGTGCCCGCGAAAAGTATCCGATCACCCTTGAAATTTGTATTTTTTACATAAAAAACAATGTTTAAATGTATACTAACCTTATATTAGTATTTTGTCATCTGTCCTTTGGTTTGGATGACTTGTTCTAGACGTTTTGGCATGGATTTAATCAAGTTTTGACAAACTTCCACTGATATTTCCTTGCACCATACCTTTTTGATGGCCTCTTGTAATTTTTCGACTGAGCCAGTGTCGTGGCATTCAACCTTATTTTTTATTATTAGCCACAGATTTTCTATCGGATTGAGATCTGGACTATTACCAGGCCAATCCAAAATATCAAATTTATTGTCAGTAATCCATTTTGTCACTATTTTGGCCCTGTGACATGGTGCACCATCATGCATGTATGTTTTTGTCCTTTGGATTGCCATTGCCATTAGAAGTTTATCCTGTAGCATTGCTAAATACCGTGCACCATTCATAGTTGTGTTCTTCGGAAGAAAATATAAGTTTCCACGCCCATAGTAACCGAAACAACCCCAAACCATCACACTTGGAGGGTGTTTCATTGTCTTTAGGGTGTATTTAGGGTCCATCCTATTTGAGCCAATAGGCCGGCGAACCTTTTTTGGACAACTTCTGAATGTCAAAAATGTCGACTCATCGCTAAATAAAACCTTCTTCCAGTCATCAACAGTCCAATGAATGTATTTTTTACAAAATGCGACACGTTTTTTACCATTTTTTCATTAATGAACGGTTTCTTAGCAGCATGGCGAGATGGTAATCCGAGTTCTTTTTGGAGCCGCTCCTGGATAGTTCGTTCAGAAACACCAGATAACAAATTATTCATATTAAATTTTATTTCTTTCGCAGTTATTGTTGGGTTTTTCAATACTAAACGTTTCATAAGTTTGTCTGTTCGCGAATTTTTGTTTTCTCGGTCTGCCAGATCGTTTTTAGGGACTGGCGTGGTTAGGCCACCATTGTTCTTAGCCCGTGAAACCCATAAATTAACGGTACTTTGGGATATGTTTAATTCCTTAGCTATCTGTCTCTGTGATTTCCCACATGCATGCAAAGCAACAATAGCACCTCGACAATCACTCTTAAGTTGTTTTTTAGCACACATTATATATAAATTTTATTTACACCACTTTCTGTAAAAAAAATAAAAATATCAAGAAATTTACACAAACAGTGAAATCTGACAAATTTGAGACACAGCCACCCGCAACGAAGGCTACCAGAACACTAATTTGAGAATGCGTTGGATAGCTCTCATATCAGCGAGCAACCTCAAAGTTACCAGATGTCGCTAGAACAAATAGAAAGTGAATTACGTGTCTCTGAATATTAAGGGAAAATATTGTATTTTCTTGAGTGATCGGATACTTTTCGCGGGCACTGTATATATATACAGGGTGGGCCGTAAGTTTCCATACATAGGAAAAATAAACATTTTTTATGGACAACCATTTTTATTTATATAATATGCTCTACATGGTTGCCATTGTTTTGAAAACACATTTCAATACGTTCCCCACTTTTGATGAACACGCATTAGCACAGTTGACGTTATGCTTGTAATGGCGTTGGTGATACGTTCCTTTAGATGATTTATGTCTCGTATCTTTTCCTGATACACCATGGCCTTCAAGTGCCCCCAAAGATAGAAATCAAGGGGGGTGAGATCTGGGGATCTGGGAGGCCACTCCACAGGACCACGCCGACCAATCCAAGCATCCGGAAACTACTGCTGATCCAAATACCGACGCACGTGAAGACCATAATGAGGTGGAGCTCCATCTTGCTGGAAGTAAACTGGGAAGTTACCTTCCTCGTTTAGCAGGGATGGGAAAATCTCTTCTTGCAACATGTTAAGATACCTTTCGGCATTAAGATTTCCACTGACAAAAAAAATTGGTCCAATAATTCTGTCACCCCATATCCCGGCCCACACCATCACTTTACCGGCACCTTGCATCTTCGTCGGACTCAGCCAGTTAGGGTTAGCATTACTCCAATAACGTATGTTTTGCCGATTAACCTCTCCATTGACGTAAAAATTTGCTTCATCAGTAAACAAGATCTTACAAACGCATATTCTTAGGGTATCTGAAACATAAAAACAAACGTTTAAATTTTCCTATGTATGGAAACTTACGGCCCACCCTGTATATATATATATATATATATATATACACACCAAATATTCACTTAACGCGTGAAATAATATATGCACTAAAGACCACCAACATAAAGGAAACACAATAGCGACCGAGCGCTTTCGTATGTATTTAACAACACATTTTTAAGGGCTTCAAAATGTGTTGTTAAATACACACGAAAGCGTCGGTTGATTTTTTTCTTTTACTTGGTGGTTTTCAGTGCATATAATATATATTTATGTTACGCCCAAACATCGGAATCGCTCAGTGAGCGAAAAAAACAGCCACAACGCGTTGTAGATGCACCTAAGTGACCACACACCGATGTTAGATATTTTTTCGCTTCATGACGGTTCTCAAACAACCGCAACGCGTTGTGGACGATTCGGATATGACCACAACGCGTTGTGGACGATTTGAAACGACCACACACCGATGTCTTTCATCAAACTCTATTTAAACACGACGTATATTGAAATGATATAAACACGACGTATATTTATCGACGTATTCACCGATTAAAGAGCAAAGTTAAGCAGATATGCTAGAAAAAAGATAAAGTCTTTTAAAAAATGATTATCAATAATTTTCCCGTAGGTTTCGATTAATTTTAAGCAACTTTAGAATGAGACGTAACTGTAAAAATTAACCAACTGGTTAGGTTAATTGAATGCCCGGTTAGGTCAACTGAGTGCCCGGTTAGATTAATTGAATGCCCGGTTAGGTTAATTGTACGCCCTTGACGATTGGTTAGGTTAAGCCGTGATATTTTCGTTAGTTTTAACGAAAATATCACGACTTAACCTAACCAATCGTCAAGGGTGTACAGTTGACTTCACCGGGCATTCAATAATTTTCAAATCGTCCACAACGCGTTGTGGTCATATCCGAATCGCCCACAACGCGTTGTGGTTGTTTGAGAACGGCCATGAAGCGAAAAAATATCTAACATCGGTGTGTGTGGTCACTTAGGTGCATCCACAACGCGTTGTGGCTGTTGTTTTCGCTCACTGAGCGATTTCGATGTTTGGGCGTAACATATATATATATATATATATATATATATATATATATATATATATAATATATATATATATATATATATAAAGGGTGGGTTACATAAAGTAAGTCAAGTGGCTTAAGGGGGTATTTTGAAATACTGTTACCTGGTGGACAAAAACATCAAAATTTCCATGAACTTTCCTTAGGTCACTATGATTGATTTCAAAAGGGGAGCCATCCAGAAAAAACACTGAATCTCAACGTGGCACATTATCTAAAAATATGGCATCTGAGCTCACTAAATATTTTGAAACAGTGGTTACTGGATAGATTTCAGCACCAAACATGTCAAATAATATACAAATTTAGATTAATATAATGAATTAATAAATTAATATAAGCAATCTAAGGAATAAGTTTCAGAGAACCCAAGACTGGAAAGAGAAATACCATCCATTCATTGTTTAATGTCCAAAAAACTATAAAAACCCATTATTTGTTATTTATAAATCACTTTATTACATTTCTATGTGAATGCTGACATCGTGGATGATAATAAACAATTATTATTTTTATGTACAAGTGTGTAATAAGTAGGGCGTCAAAAGTCAATAAAGTCAAATTGTTTCCTATGGGGCACTTTTCGCTGAAACGACTGAAAATGCAATAAAAACACCTGTAGGGGGTATATTACCAAAGTTAATAGGTCAACCAAAAGTCAACTTTTACCTGTTAGGTCAAAAAATAGCAATGAGGTAAATAAAGTCAATTTTTTGGAATAAATAATTAAAATAACTAAAAATTGGCATCTTTTATCAACCTTGGCGAAGATGTGTGTTCAGTCAAACAATACATTGAAACAAGACTCAAGACAAATGGTAGTTGTGAAATAATTAACCTCAGTAGATCTGAAATCTCACCAACAGTTTATGGTCAGCTTTTGCAATGTCAACCAACAACTGCCGCTGTAGAGAGATCTTTCTCCATGCTTAATAAATTATTAAGTAAGGATCGCAATTTTTTGCCAGAAAATGTCGGCAAATACTTCATAATTTACCACAATCGGTCAACTGATGTAGAAGAGCAAGAATAAGTAATTAAAGTATCGTTTTTATTATTGAAAGTAAAGGCAACTTTATAAGTCAATTTTTTCAATTCGTAAGGTCAACTTTCTTAATTTTTTCGGTCAACTTTTGACTGCCCTAGTAATAAGACATTATAATTGTATCACACCAAAAAAAACCAAGTGATACATGTAGGTCCAGTACTACTGTCTACTACTACTCTAGTCTAGTACTACTGTCTACTATCTCCAAATATATCTACAGACACACTGTTTAGTACACTTGCACTTGCATAATGTAGTACATGACAAAGAGGCCTTTGCACATTTGCAAATGCAACAGTTCTGCATACAAGGGCACTTGATCAGCTCAATATATAAGCTTGCGAAACTTTATCAAGTGTAATCTGGGTGTATGAAGAGAGTTCTGTTGTTTTTCTTTGTATTTTATAAAGTAGTTTGACATGTAATGAAACAGGCTTGAGATTCCTGTTTGCCTTGAGTTTGTACCATTGAAGATCATAGAAATGAGAGAGACGAGGCTAGAAGGAACAGATTCTTGTTGACATCGTGATGGGAAGCAGCCAGAGAACTTAAAGCCGTCATGGTTGAAGATATCATTACGGACGATTTTTGCAACTTTTGCCAGGACCTGAGTATCTTCATCAAAATCTTGCTTTTTTCATAGCATCTCTCAATAAAATTGTCAGTCCATCTTTAAATATGAGAATGCTGTTTCTTCCATCATACTCTTCTTGAACTTCTTGGAATAAAGAGGAAAACAAAAGTGAAAAAAATAAGATTCATTGATGAATTTAAAAGAAAATCATATATTAAAATATGAAAGAAAAGGATATGGAGATTATAATGGAAATCCGATTAAATATGGTTGAGGTGAAAGAAAACTATAAAGGAAAATATAAGGACACGAAGTGTGAAGTATGCGGGAGGAGAGAATGATAAGACAGAACACTCGTTTCATCGTGAAAACTAAGAAACATAGTGGGGGAGATGATGGGAGTAGAGAATATAAATAAACCAGAAAGTGTCAAAAATGATAGAGTAAAAGTAATGGAAATTAGAAGGAGACTGCTAGACCATGGCTTCTCAAACTTTTTTCACTTGCGACCCCTTTGGATCAGAAAAAATTTTTCGCGACCCTTCACTCAATGTCATAAAAGCAATAGGTACTAACACTGTATATTTATGAAAAAAATAATATTTTCAAATGTTTCTGCGACCCCCAATAATATTTACGCGACCCCTAGTTTGAGAAGCGTGGTGCTAGACAGTTAAGGTATAAGTACGTAATAGGAGATTCACTGTAGAGCAGTGGTGGTGAACCTATGGCACGCGTATTTGGGCACGCGATCAAATTTGCCTGGCACGCCTAAACAAAGTGCAATAACGTTGCAATAATGAGTATAAAATAATAGACTTAATGTTTATAATTTGGTGTAATATATATAAACTTTGGTGGGCACGCGATTTTTTTTTATGGTTTACGTTTTTTTTGGTACGCGACTGTAAAAAGGTTCGTTAATCGTCACCCCTGGTGTAGAAGTTCTGCAACGGAAACGTGTGCTGATCCGTAGGATCAAGCGAGCAAATTCTGGAACCTGAAACCTTGGAAATCGATAAGCAACTTTTCCTTGAACCTGGGCTTGTTGATCAGCTTATTGATACCTAGATTTTTGAAGCGGTCCATGTAGAGATTATGCAGTTCAGACAGCTTCAACAGAGTTTTCAATATAGCTGATTAATTTCACATATACTCTGGACTCAATCATCTTTCCCTCTGTATCGGATGTCTTTTGGCTCCTTCGCTTAAATGCACGGTGCCGATTCCTGTGCTTGGTAAGGTATTCTAGATGATATTTTGCTTCAATTGCACGGTGGTTTCCGCCATCAATTTTTGCCAAGAGGTCAGTGTCCTGAAGCTCTAGCCATTTCTCGCACTTTCTTGTCAGCTGACAAAGTGAGGAACTCGTGTAGATCATTTTCTTCACCACAGAATATACATTTTTCAACTATCCTTCGCCCTCTGCCTCTCCCCCTTCATCAGCCTCATCCTGAATTTGCCGCTTCTTTTTGGCTCTGCCCAGCTTAGTATGGTTGAACTTTGAATGGCATAATTTGTGTCATTTGGCACGATGGTCAACAATGCTCTCATTGCTTTCATGGTTCCCAAAGTCCACTTTCACTAGACATGCACTTATGGATCTAAAGTCGGCAACATTTTTGAGAGAACGTCCATAAGCTTCAGATGTCACTCCTGTCACATTACTGTCCAAGGGGCACTTTAAAGCCGCAGATGTTTGCTTCTGAAAAAGTAACACAAAGTGTCCAATCTTGTTCCATTACTTTAAAGTTTCAATCTGAAAAAAAGTGAAAACAAATTAAAATTAATACAAATTAAAAGTAACCAATGTAAATCCATTTCTCCAGATGAAAAAAAAAAAAAAAATATATATATATATATATATATATATATATATATATATATATATATATATATATATATATATATATATATATATATATATATATCAGGGTGGGATGAAAGTAAGTATTTTATACATACAACTATTTAGTTAACAACATTATACAAATGAGTGTTCAAATGATAAAACAAATCAAACAAAGAGTCTATAAAAATTTTATTCATACAAATATTTTGTTAAATTGTAATTTAATCTTTAAGCTTAGTTAAAAATATTGATTTCTGTTTGATTAATTATTATAATGTTTAATATAAATTTACTAAAAATTGTGATGATTACGATAAAGCATGTTTGTTAGTTTTAAATTGTTTAAAATGGGTACAGTTGGCAGTACTGAAGGGAGCCCAAAGGAGCGGACTGTATACCCATAATACTCAGTCTTAAAGCAGCGCGTTACACGATAAGAGTACTCCATCCGCCATGATACATTTGTGGATTCTCTCTGTGAAACTCTTCATTGTTCTGAACATATCGAGTGTGATCCTTTTTAGTTGTTTATCTATTGTGCGGCCAAGGGCATTCATATTTGGATAGATAAAACCAGGAGTTTGTCACGCAAATAAGCCCAAGGCCAGAAATCACATGGAGGTTAAATCAGGTGATCTGGCTGGCCACTCGATGCGACCTCGCCGCCCAAACCATTTTTCCTTCAAGGTTCGTATCCAGAATCTCACGGGCAGCTGTAGAGTAATGTGGCGGCGCTCCATCACGTTGATAAAACCAATTCCTGCCAACGCCATTAGTGAACTGTGACAAAACTTTGTCTCTCAATACCTGACAATAACGTCTTCCATCTATTGTATCTCTCGATATGTCAAAGGGAACGAGTCCTGAATAACCAATGCAACACCAACACCAAACTGTTAGTGTAGCCGTTTTAACGGGTTTACCCAAATGTATTTTGGTTTTTTTTTCGCCCAGTAGTGAACGTTGTGTTTGTTTCCTTTACTTGTTAAACCGAAGACACATTCATCTGAAAATTTGATCTTTCGAACGAAATCTGGATCACTGTTGAACTTTTGTCTCATTGTTTCAGCAAACTACAGCCGTCTGTCAAAATCATCGTCGTATATGAGCTGAGAGTAAATGGGTTTGCAATCGTGGTACCCGTGTAATTTCAATATTTTTGCTACTGAAAACTTGGAAATAGCCAATTCCTGTGCGACTTTTCTCGTTGAAGGTTGGATCGACTTTAAAACTGGCGAGGACATTTTTTTTGTTGTGATCTCCTGTCCCCGTTACTGGCCTTCCGCTTCTTGGACGATCTTTTTACCAGGCTCCCTGTTTCCAAAGGTTTGAGCTTCCAGTATCGAAGAGTGGTTGCATTTGGTGGTGGTTTATTATATTTTTCTTGTAATAAACGCAAACTTTCTTCGCAATTATTATAAGAAATAACCCACGATACAAGATACACTTTTTCATTATTGCTGTATTACACCCTTACTGACATGGCGCTGACTGGGGCTAGGGCCTTGGGCCTTCCTGTTCTAGCCTAGGGTCATTTCTGGCCTTGTATAGTTGTTTTGAAAAGTATCGTATGCACTGCAGTGATACAGTATCATTGGAATTTATTTATTTTTAACAAATTATTTGTATATATAAAATCCCCTAAAGACTTTTCTCCCACCCTGTATATACAGAAAATCAGGTAACACCTAACAGCCATGTGGCTTATGAGAATTTTTTAGATAAAATGTAATGTTAAATTTCAGCTCCCCCCCCCCCCTAGTGGAGTTTCAATATACATGTTCTGCGTGGCTCCCCTTCTGTAATCAATCATATTGCCCTTAGGAAAATTCATGGAAAATAGGGTGCTTTTGTCTACCTTGTAACAGTAATTCCTATAAGCTAGCTGAATATTTGTGCCGGGTATTGTGTGTTCAGATTTTTGTGAAAATGTTAAAAACTGTAATTGTATTCCACAACATTGCTGCAGATTTTGCACATTAATCAAAATTACAGTCTAACAACTTAACCTACCCAATAAACTAAAATTAACCTAGTCAGTCGAACGCCTGGCAGCTTGGAAATGGGGTCAACCAGGCAATTACACTGTGTTTGCCCCACTTCACTCAGCAACCATCGTACTCCAAAACCTAAACTAATTAACCAAACCTAACTCACTGAAACCGGGTATTAATAGTAACTTAATCTAACATGAGTTGACATTGTGTATATACTGAATTTCAGCGTTGTGCAAGGATACTTTACTTTATGCAGGGTTGATCCTATGCAGGTATGTTTTAGGAGATTTTATTCTCTGTATGTATATATATATATATATATATATATATATATATATATATATATATATATATATATATTTTGTATATACACTGTATATAATGTCAGAACGTGTGTCAACTTTACATTATTACATAATAGCAGTGTTGGGCACTAAAGCGTTAATCCGATAACAGTTAATTAACGAAGTTAACTTTTTTAACGGACTATTAACGGAAGTTAATTTCCATTTATCGTTATCGGACCAGTTAACTTCCGATAACTCGATATTTAGTCTGTTAAAGTCCGTTAACACGTTAACTGCGAGGAGTCATTCACGGTAGATCACCGCTCCGCGAATGAATTCAAACCGCCATAACTTCAGTCTGCCAATTCCGTCCTCTGCCGCAGTGGAACGGCTCTTCTCTCTCGGCAAGGACATCCTGCTCTGCATCCTGAGGCCCAAGAGGTCAAGATTGGCAGTTGGGTCTAACTTTGAGAAGTTGGTCTTTCTGAAGGGCAACCAGCACATTGTGTCATAGTCTTTAATAAATGTGCCTAAAATTTAATTTTACCTTTCAGTTCCCGCATAATAATTCTCTGGTAAATTAAAATTTAGTTAATGGTTAGTGGTTACAAGGGTTTCAAAACATGTAATCAGTACATTTTTTATTAAAAATAAAAAAAAAGTTATTAAGCAAAAAAGTTGCAAAACTTGATAAAAATACAGTTAAATACCTATTTATTGTTGGATTTTGCATAAATAAACATTTTCTATGGGTTTTAAAGCTTTTTTCCTTGATTTTTTTAAATGTTAGTAAAGAAATAGTTATCGTTAACGGATTATCGTTAACTTCCGTTAACTTTGTAGTAAAATTATCGGATTATCGTTATCGGAGTTAAAAATTGGGGTTAACGGATTATCGTTATCGAAGTTAACTTTTTGGTTAACGGTGCCCACCACTGCATAATAGAAAGAGGAAAGCAACGCTATTCTGAATACGAATATACTGATTCCATAAATTTGTAATTATTTACCGATTTCCATTATTAAATAAAAAACTGTGGAAAAACCCGAAGATGTCTATTTACTTTTGTCAACTCTGTGTGTGTGTGTGTATATATATATATATATATATATATATATATATATATATGCTATATGCTTGATTATAAAACCGCTAATAATACAAACAATAAATCAATATTATTATCCTAATTAAAATAGATAAAAATAATTTTAATATGGAGGGGAAACCAGTGAAAATATTATCCCATTGCATGATCGGAGCGGAGCCTTGCCACTCGCATCGACCCGAGTAACGCTTGCAAGATCAATTTTGCAATCGATGCGTAATTGGCATATTAATTGGAGTAATAGGTTTAATAGGTGTCATCTTGGGCCGAACACGTGCCAAACGAAATGGGGAAGACGCATAAATAGGGAAATAGGTTAAGGAACTCCAATTTAAATGGGGAGGATCGGAGGTAATTGCGTGGAAACTGTATTTTATTTTGGTATAACGGCGATATATAAAGGATAATAATATTTCGATGTCTGACCGACTGCTCTTATGACCAGGATGAGACCAAAAACACGCGTATGCGCGGTAGCTGCGCATCGCGTTTGAAACACGCGTCGAAGCATATGCGGAAGGGTTGTTAAAATAGCGGTCGCACGCACTTCAGGAAAGAATTGTAGACAGGGAATTAAAAGTAACGTAACTGCAAATGCCTTAATTGGTTGCTGAGAGATCACTTCGGATTTTTAGAGCACAGTTTATTCAATGTGGCCGCGCAATATGTCATTTTATTCTATTTTTCTTTTTAGCAAGAGGTTATTACATGATACGTCTTACACTAAAACAATATCTCTCTCTCTCTCTCTCTCTCTCTCTCTCTCTCTCTCTCTCTCTTCCTCTCTCTCTCTCTCTCCAACAATGCATCTTTTTATACTCGTAAAACTAAATCATGTTATGAATATTGCATTATGAGTTTTCCCATCTGAATTCATAATTTAGAATCTGAAGTCAGTTTATGAGTCAATAATTTCGTTGTAATTAATTAAAGAAAATAGCTGCAGAATTTAGTTTACAAGATTTAAAAAATGCTCGTGGGATTATATATACATATATGTTACAGTCAAAGCTTCAGAGTCAAATAAATTAAAATGAGACAGTTTATAAATTGACTCAAATTTTAGGCAATTTGTCAAATGCTCGATTTACTTAATACCTAATTAAACCTAACCTAGCCACGAATTTTTAGGCAACATATTGGGAAATACCAGTGGGCATGCATATGCAGCATTACCAGAAAGGTTAGGTTAAGTTGGGTTTTGTGTGTATCACCAATTTGACACATTGTCCGAAATATATATATATATATATATATATATATATATATATATATGAAAATAAAACCACGAAGGAAAGGAAACACAAAATGGTGCTCAAGCGCTTTCG
>JAJOZX010001514.1:515000-517500 GCA_023014485.1 Bathynomus jamesi | reverse complement strand
GGAGTTCCTGCTAAAGTCAGTGGACGCCATTCCTGGGCGGCTCCAGAAGCTGGTGGAAAGAGTTGGAGCCCACATTGAATTTTAGAGAAAACCTACCATGTATGCTACCTTTTCATATTATTTCTTCTGAAATAAATGGATAATATACATATTTTTTTACCAATCCAAAATAGGGAGCTACTTTCCGCCCACCCTGTACAGTATATATATATATATATATATATATATATATATATATATATATATATATATATATATATATTTTAACTGCAAACACGCAGTATAATTAATGTAAAGAACGACGCTTGTATAGGAGAATATACCGCGCAAGATGAGGAGGAAGAACGAAACAAATGAAAAATGAGGTAACCACCCGGGAATCGAACCCGGGATCTTCCGATTGCCGGTCAGATATGATAACCATTACACCATGGGCCTCACTCGAACAAATGCCGTAATTCTCCTACATACGCGCAGAAACCAATGCCCCAAGGGGGCACCTCCCGCATGCCGTACATTAGATACATTATAACTGCAAACACGCAGTATAATTAACGTAAAGAACGACGCTTGTATAGGAGAATATGCCGCGCAAGATGAGGAGGAAGAACGAACAAATGAAAAAATGAGGTAACCACCCGGAATCGAACCCGGGATCTTCCGATTGCCGGTCAGATATGATAACCATTACACCATGGGCCTCACTCGAACAAATGCCGTAATTCTCCTACATACGCGCAGAAACCAATGCCCCAAGGGGTTTCGTTCTTCCTCCTCATCTTGCGCGGAATATTCTCCTATACAAGCGTCGTTCTTTACGTTAATTATACTGCGTGTTTGCAGTTAAAATGTATATAATGTACGGCATGCGGGAGGTGCCCCCTTGGGGAATTGGTTTCTGCGCGTATGTAGGAGAATTACGGCATTTGTTCGAGTGAGGCCCATGGTGTAATGGTTATCATATCTGACCGGCAATCGGAAGACCCCGGGTTCGATTCCCGGGTGGTTACCTCATTTTTTCATTTGTTTCGTTCTTCCTCCTCATCTTGCGCTGAATATTCTCCTATACAAGCGTCGTTCTTTACGATATATATATATATATATATATATATATATTATATAATGAATTCTTTAATTCTAAAATAAATACAATTTTACAATTTTGTTTCACAATAATTTTGACATAAAATAGGTAATTGGGAAATTGAACTGTGTATTTTATTTGGCTCTGAAGCTTTATGCTTTACTATATATATATATATATATATATATATATATATATATATATATATATATATATATATATATATATATATATATGGGGTGAATTTTACAACTCAACACGCGAAGTAAATAAGTGGTGCAAGCCCACAAGGAAAAATGAAGAGCGAGTCCAAGGCCTTTCCTGTTTTCAGCAGTACCTCGTCAGAAAATGAAGGGAAAAGTCACGAAACCAACCGAAAATATATATCTTTGTACAGGGTAAACAAAAAAGTTAGATGGGATTAAAAAAAATTGACAATTATTGATTAAAACCAAGAGATATTTTAACAAATATAACAGGTACTGTTAAATTTCGCTTAATAAAGAACAGCCCAGATAATGCAGCTGGCTATGTCTACACAAATGAATGTAAAGAATGCGAATTACTTCATATTGATCAAACTGGGAAAACTTCAGACGTCAAGATAAAACAACATAAATATACTTGTAGAACGGCGAATAATTCTAATGCATTGTTTAACCATATGTATAATTATAGTCACAGTGTTAATTAATTGGGAGAGTTCTAAAGTTCTTGTTAAAAATAAAGACAACTGATAGGAACATTCTGAAATGTGCATTCATATCTTTATAAATAATTTCAATAACAGTTCGGAACGTATAAAATGAACCAAATCTTGTTAAAATATCTTTTTCTTTTAATCATTATTTGTTAAATTTTTTATAATTCCTCCTTACTATTTTATTTACGCTCTACAAACATACTGTGTATGAAAAATTATTTCACGAAAGTGAATATTTTCGGCTTCTTGCCTTTTCCCTTCATTCCCTGACGAGGTGTACTGTTCAATACAAGAAAAACCTTGGAATCGATTTTCAATTTTCATTGCAGGTATATATATATATATATATATATATATATATATACAGGGCGTCCCAAAAAAATGTATACACACTTTAACAGCTGATAGCTCAATTGATGTTTCTTTCTTTCCAAGTTAAACCCATTAGAATTAATAATGGCAGTCAGACTAAGCTTTGAACAAAGGAAATTCATTCTAAAATGCTACTGGAAGTGTGAAAACGCAGTTGAAGTGCAAAGACAGTTTAGGAGGGAGTTTCAAACAGATCCACCAACGCGACTTACCATCACTCGAATTAGAGATAAGTTTGAAGCCGATGGAACTGTTCAGAATGTCCACAAGAAGCGTTCCGGAAGACCACGGACATCGACAAGCCCCACAAAGCAAGAAAGAGTACTGGAAACGTATCACCA